>CABFOT010116324.1:0-11690 GCA_900660305.1 Cetomimus sp. NI1144 | reverse complement strand
TCCCCCCCCCCCCAAAAAATAAAATATAATAAAATAAAATAAAAAATAAAAATAAAAATAAAAATGCCACACTATGAATGCTACTTATTCCTACTGGAGTATTAGCTGATGAAGGCCATTATATACAGTTGGGTTGACTAATTTTGTGACAAAATGTGTTATTATAAGTCACTTTTGATAAAAGCTAAATGCCTTAATGTAATGTAAATGTACTCTAATGTTAGTACAGTGTGGGAGCATTAGTGTCATGGGTGAACAATATGATTTATTTCTGTGACATTTCTGTTATATATTCATGTTCTTGTATTTTCATTTTCATTCTTGTGTTCTAGGGTGCTTGTGTTTATGTAGGCATGTGTCTGGGTTAGGGTGTATTCTTGTTTGTTCCACTAGATGTCCCCTGTGTTCTTTCTAGTCTGCTCGTTTCTCCCAGGTGTTTATAATTATCAATTTGTTTGGTGTGGCTTATTTAAATCAATCTGTCCTGTTTGTGGCTGTGGTATCATTGCTAATCTGTGTCTGTATTCAGTGTCTCAGGTCATGTGTTCAAGTACGGTGTGTTTTCTGGTTAGTCATTCTTTTGGTCTGTGTCAGCATAGTGCTGTTTTTGTGAGTGACAGCTGCAGTAAAACCCGTGATCACTCAGATTCTGTCTCTGGTTCATGAACCTGCGTTTAGGACTCCACTTTCACCCAACCGTCACAATTAGGAGAGCGTTGGGAGGAGATATGCATGTAAACCAGAGTAAGAGCAATCATAAGTGCTGTGTATGACATGGACTGCATGAGGATGACTGTTATGTGTCAAACCCTATTTCTGTATGATGGCCATCTCTGTGTGCCAAATCTTGCCTGGACTAGGACTCTTCTACAAAGCTCAATCCTGAATGGTCTGAGAATCTGCCTCTGTGCTTTGACCCCCTGCAAATGGACACTAACGGTTCTACAACCTAATGGACTGAGTGTGCGGAGATTAACCCCATTTCTTCACCAAACAACATTAAAACCTGTTGGTAACCTGACATCTCAGTGTGTGGACAATCCCCTTATTAAGTTTGGTTGGCTGACAGGTCTCCATACCCCTGAGACTGTCACACGATGCATAGCTTACATTGAAATGTTTTCTTTCCCATCATTCTCCCTTAACCTTTTCAGAAGACTGTGTGGTCTCCTGAACTTGTGAATTGTGGGATACACTTAGCTCCATATACTGCCCTGAAGCAGTATTCGAGTAATTGTGGGTAATGGGACTGGACTAAAATGTGGTTTCACTGTGACTTAACACCAGTAAGTAGACTAAGTTCTCATTTATGGGACCCAGAAATAGGGGCAGTGAGGTCTCTCCTTTTTTTGGGCCTATCTGACTGCTGCTATCATTACACATAATGCAACATGCAGATACGCCTTACATGACTATCTTTGGAAAACATAAATATGTATGTAATGTGTTTGGGTAAATAAAATGTCTACCTTTTACTAATGGACATACTTACCGTTTTGTTACCATTGGAGGGCAGAAAAGCATTACTTAAACACTAATAAACCCAGAGAACGTCATTTCATATTATGGAAGATCATGTGTACATATTGATGTAGGTATAAATTAAGTCAAAAGAACAAAGAGTGCCTCACACTTAAATATCATCTCTATGGCCTAACGTCAAATCAATAGATCCCTATAGTGTTTCAATAGGGATTTATAGTTTTAAAAAATCCTGTGGTATCCTTAAAACATTGTATTATTTCTACCTACCTGTGGCAGAGTGGAGAGGAGAGGACGGTGATTAACGAGGGACAGGTGCGCAATCTGGCTGATTGGCGGCACCTGGACTCTGCGGGTGCTTAAAAGACGGTTGAAGACGGCAGAGCGGGGTGGAGTGCCAGTCCTGGGAGACGTGTGGAGAGGACGGTGGTGTATTGGCGGAGGCGTGGAGCACCAGAGAGCAACAGAGACAGAGGGAGACGACGCGGAAGAGTGTTACTGGGGTGCGGGACCGCTTTCCCACCTTTCAATAATGCAGGAACATAGGTGGTTTTCAGAGGAGTGCTTGTCAGTAGGTTGCTCATTAACAGTTCCCTAATGCACCTACACTTTCACATTCCAGGTTGGTAAATTTGTAATCTGGCAGGGCCTGACATTCCTATCTGAACTTTGAAAATGTTTGGTCACACTATCTGACCAAACAGATAGTTTAAATTCAGGATGAGGATTTGGTCTGCAAGAATCTAGTGGTGTTAGAGGAAAACAATTGGATTGAGTTATTTTGTGGAATTTTAAAATGTGGCATGATGATGATTATGATATACTTCATTAATCCCCTTGGGGAAATTCAGGAATGGGTGGGGGCGGGGACACAACTCAGCGACCACCGATGTGCAGCCGATAATGGCTGATGCAAGGCAGCCATATACAGCTCACCACACATTGGCTGCGGAAGGGTTGAGGAATTAATGCACCTATTAGATATCAAGGGGTGATTGGGTGGCCATGCTGTGAGGACGGCCTGGGTGGGAATTTAACCAGGCCACCGGGGTTATCCTTTACTCTTTACGAAGAGTGCCTTTGGGTTCTTTAATTACTTCGGTTTAATGTCTCATCCGAAGGACTCACAGGAAAGAGGCCCTATCTCAATCCTGGAATGAACATCTTCGGCTGAGAGTTAAAACATACTATGACTAGTGCTATATTAGATAGAAAATAAATAACACACTCCATACATCAGCTTGTGGACTGGGTATTCACACAAAAAAACCTACTACTGTTTTATGCTATTGCAAACGCACAAGTCATATGATTTCCTTTATTCAATTTGGCAAAATTATTATGGAATTGGTGATTTAATAGAGGGAAGCCATTGGGTTAATTCCTTCTTAATTCTGTTGCATCACACGCAGTTGGTTCACCGTAAAGTGGACTGCAACAGTGAACTGCAACTGCAGTCTCACACATCTCTGGTTCTGTCTTGGTGGGTTTCTACGACACCTGTCCCCAAAAGACTAGATTGCAATGTCAAGTTTGGTTAACACGAAAGTAATATAATGGAAACAGTAATTTTCACATTGGAAGCAGAGATTTATATAGATTTGAAAATGGCTTTGTTAGCCGAAGTGGAAGAGCAAATTTGTCTATCATTGGTGGAAAGGAGAAGATTCCAGGGCTGACCTTTGACCCCATAGCTGGCAATGCGATGACGCAGTATGTGGTTGTGGATAAAGTTGTGGAATTTGCAACGGGTTGATGGTTAGGTAGAAGTGGTTGATGAGTGGTGGAGGGTCTGTCCTGTTCCTAAATTGATGCTGCAGGGGCCTATTCATCCTCTGGTGGAATGGTGGGAGATTGGGAGGGGGGGCACGCTGCTGGAATTCAACAATGAGTCTGCATAGCTGTTGCCCTTTTAATAATAAATAAAGACCATATACTTTCAGGATTCAAATACACAGTTTGAAGGTTAACATATACTCAGAGCTGAACTGAAGGCCTAGGAACACAGTCTAGAACTAAAGCTTTTGAATAACAGTACAAACATACATACAGTAACAAATAGGCGGACCATCCAACACTCAACAACAAAGAAAATGCCACACAGACAAAACCAAACGGCACTAAAGTGAAATATATTGGTACATTTATTTAAAAAAAAGTTATCTAAAACTCAGTCAATTAATTTATTGGTTTAGATCACACTAAGCTGCCACATCCTGATACTCCATCAGGATCCGATAATCAATGGAAGACTTCTATTTGTAGTTAACAGGTAATTTATTGATTTAGACGGACGTGTGCATGCGTGCTTGTGTGCTTGTATGTGTTTTGAGTTTTGACACACATACCCCACCAACCAGACATATACACACATGTTATCAGTTATTGACAGGCATGTTCTGTGTAGCTGATACCCATCCCCTCTTACTGCTGATGAGAATACAATCACACATCAATGATTCTCATGCTCTTAGACAGCCTGCCGCACTGAGAACCGCCCAGCTCCTACTGAGATAGCCATAGCTGTACCGTCGCTTAACTGAACTGAACAGTAGACTAACGTGAAGCCTGATTGCCTGCAACCAGACACATTGAGACCCAACCCTGGGCTCGAGGACCGGCTCCCCTCCCATGAGGACCTGGAGAGGATGGAGAAGGAGGAGGCCGAGGACAGGCCCAAGTGGGAAAACAAAGCCCAGCCCATCCTCACGTCTGTGGGCTTCTGTGTGGGTGTTGGCAACAACTGGAGATTCCTTTACCCGTGTCAAAGCCATGGAAAAGGTTGACTCTTTTTAACTTTATATAGGATTCATATAGGAAATAGGATGAGTGTCTCAGTCACCAGTCTCCAGAGTGCAGAAATTACATGCTGATGACATTTTAGATATAGCTAGTTCTGCGAAACATTAGAAAATAGCAATTTGCAATTGATCAGTGGTGAAAAAAACTAAAACTGTTTAGCCATTGTAGAATATTTAGAAGCCATAGATTGTGTCTGTGTTTGCAAATTAACTGCATCGCTAATCATTATATTTACTATAAGGCTAAATAGATAAACTTTAAAAGTAATGCAAATTCCCTTTAATAAATTAGAGTTATTCAATGGTAAATACTTTTCCAATATAACATGTAATGCTTGAACTTTCTCTTTGCCATGTTGAATTCATAAATGTTTTATTAGCCCCAATTTTTATTTTGCTAGCGTCATTGTTATACATAATCTATCACAATATTTTTGGTAGGTAAACATGTCTGTTTGCTGAAGACAGAGAATGTTGTGGTGAGTTGAAAATGTAAATCATCAAAAAATAGAAAGTGAGCAATCTTATACCCTGTCCCTAATTGACATGGTCATTATGAAGCTCAGTCTTAATATAATGAGCACAGTCAATCATAATATTACACTTTAAAGTCATATTGTATTGTTCTGGGCCTAACACCTGCACTTAAAGTGATTTAGGTTAAATATTAACACTCGTACTGATGGCTAAGAAATGGTGTATCATTGTATAGCAAATGATTACTGAGTGATTAATGCAAGTTATATTTTAAAGGTTTGATTTTATTTAATTTTCAACCATCCACCTTGAATGTGGTTTGAATTTATACTGTATAGTGATGGTGAGATTCAGCAGTAAAGAAGTAATGATCTACAGCTCATGAAGTTTAAATGACCTAAGAGTGTGGCAGTGAACACCTTCCTTTCCAAAATCATGTAGAAAAAGGAAATTTAGCAGTAGAGAGTTTATTTCTAAAATTAATAAATGATGGATCAGTATTGTGAGTCATTCAAAAAAGCCAGACAGCATTGTCAACAATGTTTGACATTCCTAGTTCCTACTGTATCAATACTAAATCACTTCTTCCCAGCTTTCACCTTTATGATAATTTACAACAGTGTTTTCCCAGAATCCTTAAACATGACCACTTATCTGTGATGGGTGTCTTCGCATACTAAAACAAACATGGCCTTGAGTTGAGGGGTGTGTTACGTGCAGGTGCTCTTTGTTAGATAAGGCCCATTACTCATCAGACAACCCAGCACTTTGCAATTCAGAAGCTTTTTACATCCAGTATTTATTTTCCATGACAAAAATACACCTTAATACCATTCTTCATTTACCAATACATGTAGCCATAAGATGTTGTGCTATTAAAGCATTAAAGCAATAGGCCTCATCTGCAACATTTTAAAATAACTAATGTCTGTTTTTTACTCGCTGATATCACCAACTGATATCGACTCAACCTTTGACCAGTTAGTTTGTGAATCCTTTTGTATTTGCTGTTCTGAACACCTGTCTGGTAGGTCATAGGGAAAAACCTTCTAGCACACAGTTAGTGATTCATTTAATGCTTTCAGCAGCGGCAAGCACAGTTTGTTTGGAATTAATAAAATATTAACTGGCTAGTTAGCATGAGCAGTGATCGACACCATGGTTGAACTATGGAATACATTTTGTCAAAGTAAAAAATTACAAAGAAATGTAGGATCACAAGTCCAGAAAATTATAATAGTGACCCAAAACTATGAACATTGTAAAATATGAAAAAGTGCTCAAATGTGAATGGCAGAGAAATCAGATTTGCATCCAAATTGAAAGTCTTTGCAAACAATGTGAGTTTAGTTTGAAACAAAGCAATACAATTTCATATTGAATGCAGATTCAAAGGGAAACTCAGTTTTTCTGAATGCATTTGAACCTGTCTCTCCTTAAACTTTCATCATCTTCAGTCCTGGAGACATGAATGAGTAGGGCCATGGCTTATTCACTTACAAGGACCTCGCCACAACTATAAAAGTTGAATGTTTATTGTATAATGATCGGTTCTCAGAAAGCTTGGATGTGATATTTGGTTGTAGAAAAATGCTTATTTTCAGGTAGTTATGACATAGACTGCGGTGTGGGGAAGGCTTTGAGAAAGAATCCGCCAAACCTCCTGTGCTTGGATGATCCCCAAAAACCTTTCAGTTAAGACAGGGATAACGACTGTGCAGAATGGAGAGCTTTCAGGTGTTACGTGCTCCACTATATTGTTTTGTCTGTGTTCTCCTCTTTTCAGTTAAGCAGGTTTGTGGTGGGGATTGGGCTGTCCATGACCCGCCTCCTGCCCCTGCAACCAACCAGCGGACGGCCCCAGGGATAAAGGGATCGTCAAGCCATGGCTCGTGGCATATGTGGAGTTTGAGCAGCGTGCCATTAGAATGGAGATCTAGTTGTTGAGGCTGTGTGGGCCTGTGTTAGTGAGTTTGTGCTGGCTGTGTGGGCCTGTGTTGGTGAACCGGCTGGTTCATTGTGGAAGGTTGCTTGCCTCTTCAAGAGGGTTATTTTTGAGTTGAGGAAATCCCCTGGTTATTATTTAATAAAATATCCTTTTACTTTTCAAACCTGTGCTGAGTGCTGTTTATTTCAACTTGCCATTGACTATGTAATCCATTCTTCCTTCATCTGCACAAATTCCAGGTTGACGACGGTGAACCTTAAAACATTGTTACATCAGGTCAGAGCCTATTTTTAATTGGTTTTGAAGTTGCTGTTGCACTATTGTTTTTACTGTATTATTGTGGCTGCACCGTAACTGCTTTTATTTTATTTTAAATATAATCTGATTAATCCTATTTTTAATAGGTTTTCAAGTTGCACTGTTGTATTTTCTGTGATGTTTAAAAATATAAATGTGGCTGCACTTTAATAGTATTTTTCCCAAAGAAGAAGAAACGGTAGCATGTAGCCCATATGATTGTTGATTTACAGTATGGTTCAATGACTCTTAATAATAATCTATAGTTTAATTTGATTGCCACTATTTCTTCTAAGCAGACATTTAATTCATGGCCATGCCTCCACCCCAAGTCATTCCAATTACTGTAATTCATTCTGAATTGTATCAGCTATTTTAGATCTCTACAATCTCACAGAAAGTCCTGACAGCAAAGTGAACTTTCAGCTCTGAGTTCATCCCAGCTGCTCTCATACATGATAATGGAGACAATAAATGCTCCTTGTACTCTCTATCTGAGTCGGGATTGTATTTACATGCTTCTCCATAGTTGTTTCTGCAAACAGTGTATCTCTCTGAAGTATTCACTGACTTTTGAAGTTATTAATACACATTTTTTAAATCAGAAATAACATACAGTAATGCTTTTGTCAGGCTGTCACATTCCATAGTTCACCCATTACATTACATTACAGCATTTAGCAGTCACTTTTGGCCAAAGTGACTTTCAATAAATACTAATAGTAATCAAATCAACCATATATTACAGTCTTCATTAGCTAAGACTTCAGTAGGACTAAGTTAATATTTATAGAGTTGCTGTTGTCTTTTGTTTTGTTTTTGTTTGATGAATAGAAGAGTAGAGGGGTAGAGGAATAGGACATTCAGTTCAGGTGGGGTCCAGGGCCCTATTCCAAGTATGTGGCTCAACAAATTCGAGCTTGAGGGCAATAATGAATTAGTTAGAGAGATGATTGATGTTAGGCTTGGTGGCTTCCACCAACTCTGATTCAGATTTGTTCTGTCGCTCTAATAGTCTAATAGAACGGCACGCAAATAGTCAGACTAATTGCGCGTGCCCATGCACCTACAAAGGGCAGTAAGAGTTGCCCACAGGAACCATGATATTCTGATGTGTTTTATGGCACAATAGCGGCACAACTGAGGGAAAGAGCCGCTTTACTTCACAGCGGAGGAACAGGAAATTTGAATGAAGACCATAAGAGTTTCAGAAAATAATTCTCTTAACACTTACAAGAAGTGTGTAAGTGTTAAGTGTGTAAATGTTCTGCTACAAATATTCTATGTTGTTCTGTTTCCCTGATTGTGATAATTCTGTAATGACAGTGATTGTCGTGTGATTATATTTGCACTATTTTTACATATTTAGCACATTTCCCTGTGGTCCTTAAAATTGTGTTTTGACGTCTGCAGCAACAGGCTCTTCTGAAGGATCAAATCTATGTTTTTATACATATACAATCTACATTATAAGTACACAAGATAATAGTATTTTTCAGGTTTCTTAACTGTGATTTTGAATATATATTTCATGGACCTCTCTATATGCGTTCAGCAATCACACACATTTTGGACTGTACATTTTATGTACAGTACATAAAATGTATGTACAGTCTATTGAGACATGATAATAATGTATTAGGTTCCGTCACGACAGCGACAGGAATGCATTGTCATTAAATGGGAAGATTGCGTAACAATCACATCCAATCTAGAAGTGGTGGAACTGAAATACTGGAACTGTTTAACAGCTGTATCAACTGTTTAACATCTGAATGTTGGCAGAAAGTGATTTAGGTGAACAGAGCTGTCATAAACTGGTTAAACGGGATGGGGGAGGGGCATGATTTGACCGGTGAGAGAGACTCATCAGCCTGAGCTCTACACCAGATGCATCGTTCACTGGATGAAACCAATAAGATACCATTCTGCCGTCTCTCTTGACTAAAGGGCGATTCCTACTCGGCCAGTGTTTTTTTTGTGCTGAGAAAGTAATCGTGTGTGTAATGTGCAGACCCATTTAATCTAATATAATAGTCTGCTCTGGGAGTAGAGCCTGTGCCTGGCCAAGCAATGAAGCTGGTTTTTGGATTGTGCTGTCAGTCAGACCCGCGGTCCGTGGTCTGCAGCCCGCAGACAGACTATCGCTACATGTCGCTACCTATCCACCAGATGTCACTGTAAATGGATTCACCTAACCGGGCCAGCCCGACTCAGCCCTCAACTTTTAGTGGGCTGACAGAGCAGCGCTGAGCCTGTGTTTTTTGAGTTCCTGGTGGTAATGTGGTGAACGTTGCAAAGCGGCGCCGTACAAGGCTCAGCCTGGGTTGGTGCGACTATGGAAAAGCCCCAATAGTCCGGTATCTCCGGGTCTCCTTTGTCAAGTGTCCCTGGTTCCCCTAAGTTCGGTGTCTCTGGTCCTCATTAGGGTAGTGTCCCATGATCCCCTTAGTTTAGTGTCCCTGACTCCCCTGAGTTCAATGTCCCCAGACTTCGTTAGTCCTGTGTCCCTGGATTCCCTTAGTCCGGTGACCCCGGTTCCCCTTAGTTTAGTGTCCCCAGGCCCCACTATTTGAGGGCCTCTGGTTCCCCGCAGTCCAGTTTCCCTGGACCCCCTTAGCCCATGGCCTCCGGGTCACCTTGGTTAATGTCCCCAGTCCCTCAGAATCCAAGCTCCCCGGACATCTTTGGTCCAGTGTGCACGGACTCCCGTAGTTCGGTGTCCCCGGGTCTCCAGTATAGTGCTTCCCTGAGCCTGTGCACCCATAGCTTGGATATCCATAGCTCGTGTCCCCTGAGCTTGTGTCCCCACAGTTTGTGTCCCCACAGCTTGTGTCCCCCCGGCTCGTGTCCCCTCGTGGCTCCTTAGCTTGCATCCCCGGAATCTGGATCCCTGAGATCTGGGTCCCTGGAGCCCGAGATTCCAGAGTCAGACACCTGCTGCGCCGGCCCCTTCCTCTCCGGTTCTCCCTCCTCCCATTGGTCGGAGGATCCGGAAGAGGCAACGTAGGCCCTGGACCCCCCAAGGTTTACCAGGTCCAGATTGGCATTCTGGCAGGGTGGTCCATCCAATCCAGAGTGGGGCCAAAGGTAAATGACTCTCCCTGGTAGGTCGGAGTCGGTACGAGTCCACGGGGATCTGCAGGGGGAGCCAGCCAGGTCCATACCAGCGGTTCCTCTTGTGGCCCTGTTCGGGGCTCGGTACAGATCCCGGAACCGGATCCCATCGTGATTTCCAGCAGGCCACTTCCTGCACCTGGGAGTTGTGGTTCAGCCCCCAGGAAATCCCGGCATGTTCCTCTGGGGAGGATAGGCTTGTCGTTTCCAGAAATTCAGGGCTCTTAAACCCTCAAAGGCCACTGGTCATGATAACATCCCCACAAGGTTTTTGAAGGACTCGGAGGATGTTATTGCTCCCATCATTGCCCATATAACCAACCTGTCCATCAGTCAGTGTCATGTCCCACAGGAGTTCAAAGTGGCGAGAGTAATCCTTCTATATAAAAAAGGTAGCAAACCAGACCCCGGTAATTACCGCCCTGTTTCCATTGAGAGGTTAATGTTTTGAACAAATAGATAGCTATTTAACATCCCATAAGCTTCTATTTGAATTCCAATCAGGATTTAGAAAATCTCCTTCCACTGACACCTGCCTGCTCTTCCTCACAGACCACATCAGACAGGAGGTTGATGAGGGCAATTACTGTGGCATGGTCATGTTAGACTTGCAAAATACATTCGATACAGTTAATTTTGACATCCTGCTGAGCAAATTTAGGGCCATGGGCTTTGATGGTGCATCCTCTAAATGGGTCCGTTCCTACCTGGAGGGTAGGAAACAGGTGGTAGACGTAATGTCCTACCCTCTTAACAGTATATTTTGTGGGGTTCCACAGGGAAGTAACTTGGGGCCTTTATTCTTCCTGGTGTATGTGGATGACATGAGGTCAGCATGCAATTGCAATCTGTACCTGTTTGCAGATGACTCAGCTCTCCTGTTCTCACACTGTGAAAAAATTGCAGGTTGAAAACATCCTCAGTGCAGAAATAGAGAAAATTGGCAGAATCGATTCTTTTTGGGTCAAGTGCCGATCTTAAGAAATATCCCGGCTTCTCAATCAAAATAGGTTCAAATGAAATCAAAAATAAAGAGTAAAAGTCACTGTGGCAGCCGACAGGGAGGTAGAAGGGGAGAGGTAAGGATAGGTTGTGTTGAGCAGGGTATTTACATACCAGGATGGAGGTTGGATCAGAGGGAAAGGGAGAAAGGAAGTGCAGGGTTATGTCTCCCACCAGGTGAGAGACATTAGGGTAATTAGGACAGGTAGGAGGAAGAGGGAGGAGTTGAGTGTGATTGAGAGGGGTATATAGAGAGTGGGGATATTAGAGGAAGAGGTGGTGTGTAGGAAAGAGGATCGTTAATGACAAAGAGCATGGTAAGAAGAGCAAGATTGTGTGAGTGTGTGTGTGTGATGTATCAGAGTATTTGTGGAATACTGCCTGATAATCGACCCAACCTTCCGTCTGAGAGCCTTCTTGTGAAACTGACCTTTGAACGATTAACGACTATCCTCTACTGCCTAATCCTGAACTGTCTGTGTGTGTTCTGTCTGGTGTGGTGTTTCTCTGCTGAGACTCACCAGAAGATCAACTTGAAGTCAGGCAATAGGAGTGAATTGAACTCT
>CABFOT010116321.1:0-11026 GCA_900660305.1 Cetomimus sp. NI1144 | reverse complement strand
CCCCCCAAAAAAAAAATATATATATATATATTTCACACTATGAATGCTACTTATTCATACTGAAGTATTAGCTGATGAAGACCATTATATACAGTTGGTCTGACTAATGTTGACAAATGTTTGGATAAAACCATCTGCTAAATGCTGCAATGTAATGTAATGTAATGTAATGTAATGTAATGTAATGTTACTATGTTGTGCGACGTTGTGAAGTAGCATGGGTTTTTTGTATTAGATTTAACCATGGCATTCTGAGATCTCGCTAGGGGACTAAAGCTGCAGGCATGTTACCGGTTCATTATCTGTTTGTGTTTTTAGGGTGCTGGCCAGCGGGGGGAGATTGTCGCCGAGCCCTCTAAGAACGGTGCGGGACACCCACCTCAAGGTTGTCTGCAGTACATTCTCGACTGTAATGGCGTTGCAGTGGGTCCAAAACCAGTCCAGGCCAACTGAGTCACCCAGGTAGAAAGGGAATAGTCTCGATGTCTGGATATCAACGATGTACGTTTGCTGAACAAAAAAAAAAGGCAGAGGCGCGTGCGAGTGCTGATAGCTGGACTCTGATCTCGGTGATGTTCGCTTGGCACAGTCGAGCGCTGGCCTGGACTGTGTTTTATTCCTCTATGCAGTGTCAAAATGTACTGTCTACTCGTTGACCTGTTGATCCGTGTGCTTGTGAAGGTCACCTATGTTTCAGTGGCTGTGGTTTTTTCTGTGGGGCTGTTGTTGATGATGTAAAACGCAGATTGTGCCTACACTGAGTTCAGTGCTGCTCTGTGCCACCTGCCTGACCCAGCTATCAATCTTTAATTTGCCAACCCCCCAACCCCTTTCTGTTCCCCATTTTGGTGTGTATCCTTAGATATTGTTCAAACTGTGGTTTGTTGTGCAGTTTGAAGTTTGTGTATATCTCAATATGTACATGTGGGTGCGTATGGCTGTAGTGGTGATTATTTTCATACATATACTGGATAGATAATAACCTTCTTTTTGCATGATTGACACTAAAGGCAAGTGAAAGTCCGTTATAAATGTCTGATCGACTGGGATGTCCAAGTAACATCGCTGTTATAATCCAAGCTATGTTCCATGTGACCCATGCATTGTGAACGTGTCGTAAGATTCATAGAATATATAAGTTCTGCAGGATACATGTATTCATTTTTTTAACACAATGAGCATACACATGAGGGTAGTGTTGCCTTTCTTGAAGGAAGTTCTGTATCTATAATATCTCACTAATATCGCTAGAAAAAAAATCACATTTATTTTGAACACTCTTAGAAAACCAGTAGATGGATTCATAAGACATATTAAAGCTAGACTGAGATTCTAGATTTTATTGTATTGTATTTTTTATGTAGAGGATCGACACACACGACGTCAATATAGTTGCATCACTTTGAACCAAAGAATAAATACTTTAATTTCAATCCCACCCTTTGCACTCCAGTAACCCACAATGTAAGTATCTGGGAGGGGACCGTTGGGCCTGCAGTCGGTCGATAGCGAGTGTTCGTGTGTGACAGCATGAGAGAATAGAGCTGCAAGAGGAGCGGAGGACGTATCGCCTGTTCATCACGTTTCAGTGAACCCAAACTGTCGTCGTGCTTCCAGTTGTGTGGAAGCGGACATTACGGCTCGTGATCCAAACACGCGTTATGTATGATCCGCCTTGGAGTGCCAGGCGGAAAGTCTTGCCATGGTCCTTGTAATGGATTTGAGATATCACGATGGCGTTGCCATGGCAACAGTGCGAGTGCTCTGCGGCTTGGTGTGGAGTTATGCTCCTGTTACTGCCATTCAAAGATGCAACGTGATTGCCTTATCACACTCCTCCCGTGAGTTGATGGAGAGTGCAATATATATCGTTGTCTTTTACGTAATTACTTAATTTTTTTAATCAGATCTTCCATGAAACTCGATTCATGAAGCTATAGTAACGTAATAGTATATAATAGTATATAGTAACGTATCATCCATATTTTATTAATTTAAACACTCTTTTTCTTCTTCTATTTTTTTTACATGATATAATAAAATCACTTGGTGCCCCTAATGGTTAAATGGCTAAATAACCACACAAACTACTAAAATAATAAATCATAAATAAATAAAAAGTCTGTACCATTTTCCAGCTCTTTATTTGTCAATCGATATTAGACAATATGTTCTGCAAGCTCTGTGTGCAATTCTTTTCCAAGGTGTGTTAACTGCCATTGTATCTGTGAGAGTAACCTTGTAAAAGCCATGCCTGCGGCTTCATGGATGTGTCGTTTCTGTTTCTAGGATATATGCCATGACATCGATTTCCAAGGGAGGCTAGTGCAGAGGTCTGCAATAGTTACACGGTGAAGTCTTGGTTGCGTGATTTAGATTGAATATTTGCTCAGTTATTACTGGACATGTTTATTTGGATCACTGTGTCCAGGTGGGACTTGTGCATTTTCAAACCTGCAGCACTGTTAACTATTTGGGACCATGGTAACTTACTAAACACATGTACTTTTAAAGCTGGTGTCGGACTGTTTCAAATCAAACACAGAATACAATATATTGTGGAGAAAATTCCATTATGAATATTTCCCCTATGTCACTGGCAATAAAGCTTCCTTTGCAATATATGTCTGTCTCACCATATTTTTGTAAAGTTATATTTTGAGTAATGCAATTTCTTAGGAAAACAAGATAAAGTAAACTCAGCTTAAGGTCATCAAAGTTAGTCATAGGCTTTCAGTGATATCCTATATCCAAAAATGGTTGGGCATATCCATCCATCCATCGTTATCTTATCCGAGGTCGGGTCAGCGAGAGAACCGCAGACTTCCTTATCCCTGGTCCGGCCGGGCATATCCCTCTCATCTAAATCCACTCAGCACACAGCCACGAAGCATAAGCACCCCACATTGCATCGTGTCTAATGCATGGAGAGACAGCTACTGTATTGTATTGATGTATCCCCGCTGCTTTCTTGTGCCTTTATTTTGTGGCTTCTACCTTCCCAACACAATGTCAATGTGGGATTGCTGTTTGTGTCAAATCAGCTGATGGATAAACCAGCTGTCTTTGAATATAGATACTCAACTAGATACTATGAATAGAATAACATCACATCTAAAACCTCAGTCACTACTCTGTCTCCATAGCCAAGATGCCTGAATATCATTAAATGTCTCCTGTAGTGAAATTAGGGGGCCCAGTGGAACCCCAAGGATTACTTTCACAAAGGCCTTCTCCAAAGTTCACCACCAAAGCTCCTGCACGGGACCGGAGCCCCAGGCTCAACCCAGCAGCACAGCCTTCCCAGGCACAGTCTGGGAACCAAGACACGGTGACATCAGGAGGACCGGGGGCCCCGCCATCTCCCGCCCAGACTGCAAAACCTGTGCTTCAAAGACGCCGCAACTCAAATACTCTCATCCAGCCTGAATGCCAGGGTCCTCGTCAGGCCCAGCTGGAGCCGGCAGCCCGGCCTCACAGAGAGACCCCATCTCAGAGAGCACCGACATCTCTGGGTCCTGAGCAGCACCCGTCTCTGGTGGAAGAGCAAGCCAGCGAGGAGAAAACACAGGCACATCCTCAGCTGAAGTAAGAATAGATTCAACCCAAGATGCTCAAATGATTACAGTAGCTATTTGAATTCTAGATGTTTATTGCACCCTAGAATAAACCTATTCATAATACAGACAAAGATACAGCCTCACTCTGTTTTCACATACAACGTGATACTTCTCTTGTCTTCCAGCAAATCCCAGTCCCTGAGCAGTGCCTTTGGCCTGAGGGACACGCCCTTTTTCCGCACCGCCAGTGAAGACGTGGCAAACACCGAGACCATACGCAACTTGAGGAAGTCTTTTGCGAGTCTGTTCTCAAAATAGATAAAGACAGGCATGCTTTGTGGTCCGACACGCCTGACAGCGTCTCCTCAATGCTCTCCACTGATAACCTCGCTATATGTAGGAAACAGTACCGATTAGTACCGACAGTACCGATTACTATTCTGCACAGTAGGCGTACTGCCAACGACCACGTTTCAACCACAGCGTAAGGTGAATGTCTGTCCAGATGAGATGTGCACCAGTTACTTCACCACTCTGATTGTGTTGCTTCACTGGACGTGTATTTTATAGTTACGCTGTTGAAGTGTGTGATATTCATGCTGAACCACCCGAGTCAGCGCTGATGGTAGATGCCACGGTACTTAGCGTGGGAGCATTATTGTGGTTGATGAATAGTGTCTGTGGCTCAGATATCGTGTTTCCTTTACTCTACGTTTGGATTGTTGTGGTATGGCGGCATGTAGTCACGGTGTGTTTCTGTGTCTTTAAGTGTTAATAAAGAATTACATGGAGGGGGGATTCTACAACATTGTGCATTTTGACCCTGCAAACTGGTTCTGAGGTTCTGAGGTTCTGAGGTTCTGTGGTTAACGTGATCTATTTGTTTCTTAATTAAACATCAGACCCATGCGGTCTACTCACAGTCTGTTTTAAAAGGTAACAGACCTATATTCCTCCCTCTCAACCAAAGGTAGATGCGAGAAGATGAGCTGTGAGGTTGAACGGTTCCTCTCGTGACGCCGAAGCCCAACTCATGAGTTCAGAGGGTACAGGAACAGACATGGGTTTTTAACTTGTGTAATTCTTCATCCCCAAAAAAGAAGGGGAAAAAAATCATGATATAGATTGGATGTTTTCGGAGGGAGGTGGTAGTCGACTGCAGCCACCTCTCTCGACCAGAAAAAAGGTTTGTGATCTACATGCGAGTGTATCACTCAATACTAATACTGATGAGCCTAAACTCATTTAGGGAATATGAACCACCCTTTGTTGAAGTTTATTCGCAATACATTGATTAAAACAAAATCAATATATGAACCGACGTACTCTTCTCTATAGGGTTGCTGCTCTAGACCGAGTATAAGACAAGAAAATGTACATACGATGATTTAATCTCGTGATGGAAGAGAGAGAAGAATTAAAAAAGCCCTTTATTTTCCATCTCTCATACAGATGCACCCTTCCTAAACCGAGCCGCTGACCGCACACAGAGGCTTCCCTCTCTGGCATTCACGTCTCCTACAGCTCCGAGGCCATGCACACACTTCCCTCCTTTTCTGCAAAGGTTATATCTCAATGTGGCAGGCTGAGTGTGGGGATTGGAGGTGTGACCAGGGGGAGGGACCTAACTGCCAACACAGGCAGCTAATCACCTGAGTCCCCTCACCTGGGACAGTCGTCTGGGCAGCTCAAAGGGCTGACCAGGCAGCCGTGTGGGGTTGGGTGGTTCAGTCTGGAGACATACGTGACGGAGCGGGGCGTGACATGCCCCGGTGAGGAAACAAGAGACACGCACACAGACGGGAGTCCGGTGGGACCGAGACTCAGAACCCGCAGGCGGTGAAGTATAGCCTAACTGGGAAAGGAAGAAGAAAAGAAGCAGCGGGACGATTGGGGTACATATGTGTGTGTATGGGCGTGTGCGCACGCAAGGAAGGAGCGGAGTGCCGCCACAGCCGCACACAAGCACACCTGAGTACCTGTAGGAGAGAAATAAACGAGTGTGACCTGTCCCTTGGTTTGTGTCCGTCTATCCGCGGGTCCAAACCTGCTACACTCAACTTTCTCACTTTTACAAACTTGACGTGGAGCCTGCATGTTTGGCCTATGGGGCATAGTTTACATCACCACTTGATTCTAGCAACACAGTTCCTACCAAATCATCAATATCACTGAAACTGTTTTCTATGCATTACTCTACTGGACATTTTAACTGTTACGCAACACATAAGATCTGTTCAACAATTGTGAAGCCAGTATACGTATATCCTCTCAAACAGCATAACCGGTCTGACCTGTCAACATTGCATGTTCCTTAAAGATCATCGTTTCTATATTCCACCATACTGAACATAGTCATGCCGCTGCATATGCTTAAAATATGATCCAGATTCTTCTGAGGATTAAAGAAAAATCCATCCATGATGGTGATGATGTCCTTTCCTCATGCCAGGTCACTGTGCTGACCTGGTGAATGTGAAGCCCATTGGTGACCTCTATATACCCTTATCCACCTAAATGAACCTGGGTGACGGCGCCGGTTTGCAGTTGGTCCCATTTTGAACTTGGGGAAAAGGAGCCAACCTTTTCGACCCGTTAAAAAAAAACAAGTGCGATCCCAGCAACGGTTCTTGACCAGCTAGGATTTGGAGCCGAAGTTTACCCGGCTTTTACTTCCCAATGGCCGTCTCTTTTGGTCAAACAGAACCTGAGAGCTAGTAGTCAAAAGCCCAGAACCGGCACCCCAAAAGCCTCTGTGGAAAAGGGGCATAGTAGGAGCGGTTGCTGCAGGCCCTGGAGCTCCACCTGAGGACCGTCCGCCTCCAACCCAGCTGTTTGCTAAGCTGCTGCAGAACAGGAGTGACGTACGTCCCCTGGTGCCACACTGAGTTGGCCTCATCTACCTGCTTTAAAAGACAAAGCACGTGGACGTACCTTCATCCCCTACTGATGGAGAGTATATGGGGCCAGGAGGATCTCTGAACCAACGCTCCTGATGAGTCATTGTTTAGAATAGTGATACAGCTTTTCTCGTGTGTCAAACACAAGGTGACACAACACACATGCTTAACAGTGTACTTTACGTCTGTACACCGAGGCTTGATCTACCGACGTGTTGACGCCTCACCGAGGAGTTCGGTCCACACATGATGTCAGAGGGTAGTTTTCAGTGCACATCAAATGAGACAAAGTAAAGGGAAAGTCAACCACACTGCTGCACTGTCTCAATGGTTGCCCTCTGTTGGTGGCCACGAGGCACGCTACGTATCCGTGTCTGCAGTTACGCAACCTCCCCCGGCCCTTTCACTGGATCATCACAGTATTTATACCAGCAGCCTCGAGACAGGACAGCGTGTGCTCTCCTGGCCCACACAGCCCCCACACGCTGCAGGGTGCAGCATCGTGGCTACAGATGGTGACCCAACACCATAATACTCACATGACTGAGGACTTTAGCACTTCTCCTTCGGCAGCATGTCATAGTGCCAGATACTACTGGAGGACACTTTTGACAGGAGGGATCCTGCATTATCTCTAGTCCAGCATTTGCATGTATGTACGTTTTCACTCCAATGATGGTCTGAAGGGATCTGTGTGGAGAAGTGAGGGACACGAGATGAAATGCCAGGCCGGCCTCGCCATCGTGGAAGTGCCTATCCAGCAGATGGAGCTGCTTGCGGGCAGGGGAGTGGGACCGGGACCTCTGGTGTGGACTCCCTTCAGGCAGGTCAGGGGGTCAGGGTGCAGAAATAGAACAGAAAAAACACATTTAGCAAAAGTGTTGCAAACGTAGCGGGCCCGGCGGTCAGCAGCTGCCTTTGGTCTTGTGTGTTGCACCACTTTAGATGACACCATGCTATTTTGCCCTACGGTAGGGCTTTTTGAGCCGTGTCACTCGACCAGATCGGGAATCCAGAATGCTTATATCATGTTATATGCCCTGGCTTAATGTCAAGAGGCAATAAAACAACACACACCCATATTGAGAATAGATTTACTGTGAATATGGAGGGTGGGCCAGGTCAAGTGGTCCCGCCAGCAAGATGTTTACCCTCAAACAAAACAGAACTGCTCTCTCTCTCTCTGTCCATGTCCCTCCCTTGCTGAGTGACTGTTGTTCCACTGAGCTTGCCAGTGGCTATGCAGTGCACGGTGGCATTAGCCAATGGTGAAATCCCCTAGTGGCCTGTCTGGACTGGATCCCCGGTGAGGTTACACCACGCTGCTACTGCTAGAGCAAACATTACACCCTGCCACAAAGTCTTGCACATGTGTGGGATTTTACAGAGGCAGCGAACAAGAGGAGAAGCTATATCATCTGATGGTTTAAATCAAACACTGGATTGTCCACTCAGAGTGGGGAACGTGTCCTTACCCCAAGTGAAAAGAGTATCTCGGGGTCTTGTTTGTGAGTGAGGGTACAAAGGAGCGGGAGATGGACCGAAGAATTGTCGCAGCGGGTGCAGGTCTGCAGTCCCTTTACCGCACATTTGACGAAGAGAGAGCTGAGCCAGAAGGCAAAGCTCTCGATCTACCGGTCCGTCTTCATTCCTACCATCACCTATGGTCATGAGCGATGGGTCAAAGAACAAGCTCACGGTTACAGGCGGCTGAAATGAGTTTCCTCAGGAGGGTGGCTGGCTTCTCTCTTAGGGACAGGGTGAGAAGTTCAGTTATCCGTGAGGGACTCGGAGTACAGCCGCTGCTCCTTCACGTCGAAAGGAGCCAGTTAAGGTGGTCTGGGCATCTAGTGAGGTGTTCCAGGCACGTCCAGCTGGGAGGAGACCCTGGGGCAGACCGAGGACCAGGTGGAGAAATTGTATCTCCAGGCTGGCCTTTGAACGCCTCGGGATCCCCCAGCCAGAGCTAGTCGAGGTGGCCAGGGATGAGGAAGTCTGGGGATCTCTGCTGACGCTGCAGCCCGATCTCGGATAAGCAGGCGAAGATGGATGGATGGTGTTGAAATTGCTTTTAGGTGTACTTCCTAAACAAGACAGCCCAGCCAAACTGTCTGAAGAGTCTGAAAATACTAGACAATTCTGAAACTCATAACTCAAATACCTTTGACACTTTTCACCATGACAGCCTATAATTAAGGAACTGCGACTCCTGTCACATTCCAAACATGCCACTGAGATGTTTTGAGTCTTCTTGGGTCTTTAAATGTAGTTTTTGTCCAGCGCCCTAAATGTGCATCTTAATTCTACAGTTTTTCTAATCCCTTTTTATTCTCCTTCCCAAGGTGTGCTGAGTGTGACCAAGATCTACAACTACTACAAGAAGTTTGATTATTCCACAGTGGTGATGGGTGCCTCCTTCAGAAACACAGGGCAGGTGAAGGCCCTGGCAGGCTGCGACCTGCTCACCATCTCCCCTACACTGCTAGAAGAGCTGAGCAAGGACCACAACACTGTCGCAGAGATGCTCAATGAGAAGAACGGTATGACTCAGGCTGCTTTCTGGTTATTGCAGAGTAATGTGAGAAATCAGATTTTGGTATCGCCCCATTGACGTGAAGTCGGTAAGATACATTGGTTGCTCCATTATGTCCATTTGAAGTGAATTGGGGATTTCCTTATAATACATAGTACCCAAAACCGTATTGGTTTTGTTAGGATTATAATTTTTCTGTTATCTGGAGCTCTGAAAATGTAAGACCCACAGCAACCAAACTTGGAAGATGGGATTAAATGTCAACCACTACTTATGCAGAACAACTTGGGTGGAGATCACATGGCCAAGGGATTTAGGATCAAACCCTGGCAGATGCCAGTGGTGAGAGAGCATGGTCTGGACAGGGATCCTCTCCCAAGTCAAGAAAAAAAGTAGGATGAAGCCCTGGCAGTGTGGAGAGCCTCCAATACGCCAAGGAGAGCTATCTCAGACGACTGAGGTGCTCTTTACATTAATGCGTCTGATTGCGCCTGAAGGTGATCACAGGCCGTTACCCTTATTCTATATGCTGGGAACTTGAGGGCTCTGGGCTGATATTTTCAGGGACGCTGTGGCACCCGGGACGTTGAATCTGTATGGGTCACATCTCTGATCCCAACCCAAACAGTATTACTGCAAAAGTACTAAAGTTAGACACCATTTTGCAAACTACGGGCCTATATTTTTTTTACTTTACTGGAAAGAATCTTCACTGCAAGACTTGACTTTCATTGACTAACATTAATTGCTGACGGTCTATATTTAGAACCAACA
Source organism: Cetomimus sp. NI1144 (assembly GCA_900660305.1). Lineage (NCBI taxonomy): Eukaryota > Metazoa > Chordata > Actinopteri > Beryciformes > Cetomimidae > Cetomimus > Cetomimus sp. NI1144. The sequence goes on along the minus strand of CABFOT010116321.1, from coordinate 1,259 downwards.
GATCAATCTAGCACTAATATTTCTAATTGAGGAAATAACAAATTGTATAGATGATACAAAGTATGTAGCGGGAATATTTAGACATTTAAAAAAGCCCGTTGATACCATTAATCATGACATATTGTTGGATAAAATGGAAAAATATGGTTTTAGAGGAATTGTATAAAATTGACTTAGAAGCTATTTAAGAAGCAGGCAGCAGTTTATACAAATTGGAGATAATAAATTAACATGCAGGGACAAACATTTTGGAATTTGTTCTTTTTGTCGACACTACAAATATAATCTCTTCTGGGGAGAATTCACAGCAGCTTTTGTTGGTCAAACTACCTTTTCAATTTGTTCATCAGAGATTAACAAATTGGTGGTTTGGCAAAAACAAATTGTCACTTAAATGAAACTAAATTGATACCTGTATGAGTCACAATAGAAAATAACAATATTGAAAGAGTATATCAAAGCACATTTCTGAGTGTGATACTAAAACCATTAAAATCTGCTGGAAACTCAAAATAAGTAGGTGTGTTTAAAGATTGCGAAGAATTGCTGTTATGAGAAAATCAAGACGCATACTTGATCATAAATCATTGCACATTCTCTACTGTTCACTTGTTTGACCCTATCTGAGTTACTGTATAGAGGTCTGGGGTAATGCCTATAAAACCAGTTTGCAACAATTATACATATTACAGAAAAGAGCCCTTGGGGTTGTACACATGCCTATCACAAAAGGCGCCTTTTTAAACTAAACGCTCAGCGTCTTTACATTGAAACCAATGGAAAATCCTCTAAAACCACCCGCCTTTCTGAAAAGACGCGAGAAGTTGGGCGGAGCCAGGGGGGAGCGCTTTCTGAAAGTAAACATTTGTCAACTTTGGGGAGAAACGCTGAATGACATGAAGCGCATTTTCGTCGCTGACCACGATGAAGAAGCAGCACGCTGATCAGCCGCAGTTGATGTGACGCGAGCGCCACGCATCCAGTGGAAAACGGGTTGGAGATGTCGCAGTTAGTTAGTGTCTGAAGGTGAGCGCCTGCAATAGGCACCCACCGATTCCATCCCCTACAGCACAAGACGGGACAGAGCACGAGACCGAACAAGATAAGATGTAAAAGTACAGTTCAAATCTTAATAGAACTTAAAAGACGAGACAAGTTCTTGTATAGCTTAACCACAGTTAAACTCATGTCAGCCCGACAGCAAACGCACAGCCACACTTAACAATTTACAGTCAACGTGGCAAATGTTGTTTGTTTAT
>CABFOT010116318.1:0-10469 GCA_900660305.1 Cetomimus sp. NI1144 | reverse complement strand
CTTCACCTTCTCTCTGTCGCATTTGAGGGAATCGAAGGGCAGCGAGTCGTCCGTCTCGGTGAGCAGGTTATCGGCTCTCGAGCGGACGCCGGGCACGAGGCCGAGCTCCATGGACAGCTGAGAATCCAGTTCTCCCGGGGAGCCCAGAAAGCCACTGCTGCTCTCGTCCCCGTGGCTCATGTTGGACATGTCGTCCAGCAGCAGCTCCGACTTAATCTCCTGCGCGTCCAGCGGCTCTTGCTTGATCTCCACGATCGGTACCTCCCTTTTCACTTGCTCCTCGTCCTCTTCGTCTTCCTCCTCCTCGTCATCCTCCTCCTCCTCCTCTTCCTCGTCCTCCTCAGAGTGGGCTAGCAGCCTGCCCTCCTTGTCCACAGCGGAGAGGGCCTCCTGTGTGCCTCCTGGCAGAGAGGCTGGAGGGAGAGGAGGAGGAGAAGGAGGTGACCCAGGGCTCTCCTGCGGATCGGCCTTGATCACAGGCACTCTTCCACAGAAGCAGGAGAAGCCGGTGACTTTGGTGGAGACTGAGTTGATGGTTCAGCAGCGGGCACGCCTTCGGAGCTGCTTTTTAATAACGCTGGTGAGGTGTTTTGCTCCACCGATGGCCTGGATTCCAGCATCCCCTCCTCCGTATTTTCAACTGGTGTCGGTTCTACCGTAGGATTATTACTCTGAGTCTCTGCCTTGGAGTCCTGAGGAGGGGTGGATTGAGCCAGCTGGCTGGCTGCCTTTTCTGCTCTCTCTTCAACAGCAGACAGACAAGAGGACCCCTGTTCTGTTGTTCCACATTCTTCTTTTAGGGTTAAGGAATGCTTGGTTATTAGCGGTTATCGTTCATAAATCTATCATTGGATACATCATCGTAAAACAATCAAAAGAGCTGTAATCTCTGTGTAATGTGTCCTGTGCTTACCTGTCGACTCCGGCGGAGCAGTGGGCACCTCAGAGGTGGAGTCTGCTATTTTGGTGCTCTCCGCGACCTCTGCCGTCTTTACAACTTCAGACTTCCGCCCTGAAAACCAAACAGACCAATCAGCACACACTAATGCACACGGGACACCCAAATACCCAACATGTGTTTTGTGCGTGACCCAGACGTACCCAACTCCACGGGCGTCCCTTTGCCGGCCACGGCCTCAACATGATCTAATGACGTCTCCTCCGACTTGCCCATCTGTCCTAGTGTCGCCTCTGATGAGACCGTCTGCTCTATCGTCGTGTCGTCTGCATCTGTTTGGATCGTCATCTCCACCAAATTTGAGTGTCCTTCCGTCTTCCCAGACGCCTCTCTGGTTTGCGTCTCCGCTGTGTGCGCTTGAGTGACGGGCTGCTGCTGCTGGTGAGCTTCCTTGCAGAGCAGGCAGATGCATTTGTCTTCTGGAAGCTCCGCCAATGAAGCGCATTCAGTGTGAACCCGCCTAAAAAGTCGAGGCGAGATTGTCAAGATGGTATAATTCATAAAAATAAAAATGGGTAAAAAGCTTACACAACCAAAACCAGCCAGTTACCATGAAAGCTATTTCGCTGGCATCTTGAACTGACCTGTGGCACACGCTGCAGCATTGCAGAGTGACAGACGGGCTGGCAGCTTTTTTGCAGACGCTGCACGAAGAACTGCGGCGACGATGGCAGCCCTCGCACACAGCGTAGTTGTCGAACCACAGGGCCGAGCCTGGCAGCACCAGTCCACGGACGCCACACTCCGTACACACACGACACCTCTGGCATAGCACAGGTGATGGGGACAAAAGGGTCATGGTCCGCATAGCGAAACAAGAGCATACCTGCGGCATCCTTTCAAAAGTCACGGGGTGAAGGAAAAGGGTTTTCCATTAGAGGTTTCAACAAGAAATACAACAATTTAGGCTTGTCGCGGTGGTGTAATTTTCACACCGGTGGAGAGTCCCTTCAGAACACAGTGTTACCAACTTTCACTACTAGAGTACTAGACACTACTCGCAGGCTTCATTTTGAGATGCATCAGCATCTCTAAATCCAAACGCCTTCTCTGTGGTGGCTCAAACTTTCACACACTATCCCTGGCCTTAAGACCACGATGACGGTTCCATCAAAGTTTCAATAAAGCCCTTGGTTTTCCCAAAATGCCACTTTAGGGAGCTGGGAGCTAGAGCTGCCTTGCTGTCATCTGCACTTCCTCAAGCACCCTGGTTGCTCTTCAGAGTAAAGGTCAGAGAGAGACGTGAGACGGTTTTGACGGTGGGGAGAAAACACCACTGGTGTAGACACTAGAACCGTATGCCACTGATGACACTAGAACCGTATGCCACTGATGACACTAGAACCGTATGCCACTGATGACACTAGAACCGTATGCCACTGATGACACTAGAACCGTATGCCACTGATGACACTAGAACCGTATGCCACTGATGACACTAGAACCGTATGCCACTGATGACACTAGAACCGTATGCCACTGATGACACTAGAACCGTATGCCACTGATGACACTAGAACCGCATGCCACTGATGACACTAGAACCGTATCTAGAACCGTATGCCACTGATGACACCGACCGACGCTACGAGCCTGCATGTGGAAGCTATGGGCTCCTCTTTGTAAAAGGTGAAAGACAAAAGGGGCTCACTCTGCATTTCCACGGGTCCGAGGGAAGAGAGTCCATAGCCGGCTGCAGGCAGAAGGTGTGGTAGCCCTTATCACAAGCGTCACACACCAACATCTTGGAGTCTTCTCCCGGTTGTCTGGGGAAATGATAGACCAAGACATCGCTCTTCAGAAATGGGGAAGAACTCAAATACAGTGAAAAAAACAAGGCATCACATTTGAGCCTCTTGAATGTGCCAAGTGTGAGAACACGAGGGAGGACTTTACCTGCAGGTCTGGCACACTTTACACTCGGGGCACTGCCACCCTGCCCGCTGGATGGGTGTGGCACCAATCTCCAGACAGGCTGCGTGGTAATGCTGCCCACAACCCGTACAGAACAGCAGGTCGGTGAGCTCCCCTGCTGAGTCGCACACTGCACACCAAGCCTCCTCGCCTCCTGTAAAAAACACGTACCATTCAGTGTGAGAACGTGTCCAAAACAACGGTCCACTGTTCCAGTTTCTCAAACTGCCAGCACCTTTTCTTATTTTAAACTCCCATATGTTTCACTTTTGTGGCTATTTAAAACACTGTGGTCCTTAAAACGTTTAGACGTCTGCAACACAAAAACACCCCAATGGAGATGTTCTAGTGTTTTCAGACTCGGTTTCTCCCCTGTTTTTTTAAAGGGGGCGTGGGAGTGGTTAATCACCTTGGAGATTGCCACGTGTGACATAACACGGGGCTCCAACTCAAACCGGCTTCTTACGGCACATGTTTTCACATTAAGGAGGACACGGCAAAAACCATGAGCATCATTTCACGGGTTGCTTGGCACGAGGATGACCAATGCATACGTGTACCGGCCGGGAGAAATGTGTTTTTCACAATGTGGATTTCAAACATGAAAGTCAACCGGGAGCGGTCGCGAGGTGGATGGAAGGCGCTACACATGTATTGTGTTTTAGGCAGAACGGAGCGCTTTCTAAAGTTCATCAAATGTCTTTTTGGAAGGAGAAGTGTTCGAGATGTGGACTTATGCACCGTCATAGTCATTATGGTGCACATCACATGACCAATTTTTGACTGCCTGGTTCAAAATGTGCTTCATCCACGAAGACGACGTCTGGTTTTCTTACCCAGCTCCTCTGCCTTGTCTATGTGCTCTGGACAGAGAAGGGCCAGCTGCTTCATGGACTGGAAGGATCCGCTGGCCGCCGAGCAGGGGAAGTGGTAGAACCGTGAGCAGCCCTCAGCGTGGCATCGAATGGTCGCACCAAGCCGTTTGCAGTATTCGCAAAGCTGAAACAAAACCAACGGCTTACCGAGTGAGATTTTGTGGAAGGAAGCCGACCGTTCTTCCCAGTTGTTCCTATCTACGGCCAGACCGCACTTACCCGCTGTGTCCCTGAGATAACGGCCATATCCACGTTCTCCAGCTCTTCGTTCTCCATCCGTTTCACTCCCTCCGACCAAACAGCGCACCAGTGATGGACCCAACAACCCCCTGGTCACAATGAACAATCGATATCATCTCAAAGACAAATTTAACGAATACTCAACTCCACATCTAATAAGCTTTAACGTAGGGCTGTATGTTATATCGAAAATATACCTTCATCGCGATATCAACATGTGCAATAGGCCTATCGCAAAAGCCTACTTCAAACAGATATTTACTACTGTTAAGCGGAAACTAACAAACAATTATTTTTGACCGACTCTTTTACATGTCCAACACGAGCTACGAGCTCTGGGAGCTACAAAGCCAACGGCTATGAGTCCATTATTGGGCGAGTGTACGTACGGCCGATAACGGACACGTAGCTGTTACACAGCGCTCCGACTGCAGACACCGTTTATTAACTGATGTAACAGCGCTGCTCCATATGACACTGAAACTAGAGCAGATTACCAGAGTGTATTTACGAACAGTGCACGGGTCTGTCTGTGCTGTATCTAACTAACCAAACTGTGTATTTGCATACGTTTGGTAATTCATAAACCAAAGTGTCAATAACAAATCGCCTTCCTCATCATCTCTCTGTGCTTTGGTGGGCCGAGAGTCAGACAGCTCACTGTAACAGTTTATTCACTTCACACAGCAGATAGAGAGAAACACTAATGTAAACAGGCTGCTGAAGAAGGAGTCACTAATTATAATACTGAAATATTAGACTAAGAACATTTCATTTTGATTTAGGCAATCCAATGAAATCATGTGTATATAGTGTAGTGGATGTTTGCTAACAAAGTGTGAGTAACAAATATCCCATAACACATTTGTCATCAAACTGGTATTTGTATGGATGCAGTGGCTAGAAATATTTGAATATTGTTGGATTGTTATTTGAAGCCATGGAAATGTTGACATATAAATCCAATGAATATTCTCTTGGTCAGTGACCAAAGATATTCACTGCCTGGTCTATGTTAGCAGCAACCTAAATCAGAGAAACATTAAAGCTGTGTACTTCAATATTTGTTTAATTATCGCAAGACATATCGTCATCGCAATATTCAATGCTAGCGCATATTTGCCTCATGTCGTGCAGCCCTACTTTAACATATTGCGACATTGGAGAAAAAAAAAACCTGCAATGGTATAAAGATTTGGAGTCCAACCTGAGTCGTCGAAGAGTGCTGCCAGACAGGAGGAATCTGACAATCCGATGGAAGACAGGTCATCGTTCCCCGGCCCTGGAAGTGGGGAAGACAAGGGCTCGAGGGGCGGCCGCTCGGAAGACGGCCCAAAGTGTCGCAGTTCCCGTTGTCCATGTAGGCTGCGCTCCACACAGTTACAGAGCGCACAGGCCCTGACGCTCTCTCTGTAAAACACAAGCAAGGAATAGGTATTTTGCAGTTCACAACAACAAACAGCTTCTCTGGAGACATGAGTGTGCATGGTAGCCTTTTCTGATCTTTATGGAGGAACTTACATGGGGGTGTTGGAAGTGGCTGCAGCCGAATCAGACTTGATTTCCTCTGTAGCAGGAAGGATTTCAGAGGAGAGAGGCTGCTTTTCTGTGGGGCTGTCATCAGCTAGAGAATGGAGAAAATACTTATAACACCATTTTCTTAATATCTAATTATTTACCATGGGAAAGTGAAACAATAAATCACTGGATTCACACCCTGACTAACTAACTGACTTGCACTTGCATATTTCTTGCTTCAATTTAGCCGTCACCTCCCCACCTTCCTCTGTTTTCTACTGTCATCCTTCAGCATCACTTTTAATCAAAGTATGTAATGTTCATTTAATTTATATTTTATTTTCTTCAAGCTGTTATAAAGTGTCTTTTGAATAATAAGTGAAGCGCTGAAAATGTATTATTATTACTGCCTGCGATTCTGATACTTCCCCATTACAACCATACCCAACAGGGAAACCTCTCATGGGGAAAAACACTAAATATTCTTTTCACTAATTCAAATTGTGAGGGAATGTACCCCCAAGAACAATGCATTTTCTTAAGACCTATTATTTACAGCGCATTGTGTTATTAGTCATCTTGCTGCTGAAAATATGACACATTTATCATGGATGAAGCGGGGGATATAAAATCAGAACATGACATCACATTACCTGTTGGTTCAGAGTCATTCTCTTCGCAGTTTGAATTCTGCTCGTCCATCCCCCCTTACTGATTTTGACCTCCTTGAGAGAGATCTGCAATGTGAAAGAATGAGGATCATCAACTGTGGATGTGAATAAGGAGGAAATAGTTTGATCATTTTTACTGATCACTTATCATGACTGCTCCATCATCGCTGTACAAAGGATGGATCCAAAAACCAGTATGAAAAGTAAAAATTCTAAAATGATATACAAGGTATTTAGGTTATCATTAGTTAAACAGATAATTGTTATGTAGAGCTACACTTACCACAACAATCAAGCAGATAGCATGATTCATTAGCCAACATATGTTTCTGTAACAGAAGAGAGGAAACCCCTAAAGAGTATGCACTGGTTTCACTACTTGTCCAAAAAACACTTAACACATGTAACAATCTGCAGTCTATTTCATTAAACCAATATGGCTGTTGGCTTGATGTCAATTCGGTTTCCTCTCGCTTGCATGCAAAACTCATGAAAAATAGCGCGAGGGGTTACAAGACACAGATCATTCACAAATCGGATTTAACCGCTAAAATGTATCAATTTAATTACCCAACAATGCATAATCCAACCGGCACAGCTATGGTGCGTAAAGTACAAAAAATATAACAAATACAAATGTTGTTTTCGTAAATAAAACAACCATAAAACGGGATACACAAAGAAAAAATACAACTTCCGTATAAGGAGCTTCCGGTTGCAGCAGTATTCATTCCGTGCGGAAACATTTGCGGTTCGCACAATAGTTCCTCTAGGATAGTCATCATGCCATTGACAAAAAACACTATATAATAAACTATATTACGTTATAGTAAGTAATATCATTTAGAAACCTGTCTATTTGTGACGAAATATAGATGCACAGACTTGAGGTGATATATTGGCAATGCATTAACATAAAATCTACTTTGAAGACTCGGACGATCTTTGTCAGACAAAGATCGTTGAGTGAACATTTAGATCCAACTGAGATTTACGGTTTTACAGATTTACAGACATTTAAGCGTACTCGTCTTTGTCAAAATTCTAGACTCGTTTTTGAATGCTCCCAGATACAGACCACGCTTTTCATTACTGCATAAGCGCCCAACGCTGATATCCAGGGAAACTTCACAACACAGACAAAGAACGACATCAAAAATCTATTTAGTGCTTCGTGTTAATAGCTGAATATGCAAAGATGGTGGACACACTGGGTTTCTCCCACTGTTAAGTAATAAACGTGCAACACTGAAAACGCACAACTGAACATGACTATCAATTCCATAGCTCTCTACCAGTAGCTACATTCATTAAAATAAAAAAATGGGATCTACCGGTAACTTTGTCTCGAAATATGGTTGACAAAGCAACAACCTCAAGTGCTATAACGTGATGACATTATAGCTGAAGTCAACCTAAACGTGTTAGCATTTACATTACAACTGCATGTATTTATATTGACGACTGTTAGGCAGCAACAGCCTATTTGATGTGATTACACAGCATAAATCAACTGAAACGTTAAGCACTATATTGCTTAGTGTAAACACGAGAATTGGTTCTGTTCCAGGGAATAGCCACGTCCGAGTCCACTGGTGACAAGCTGAGACTTAAGAGCCAACAGCGACAAAAGGTGACACATAGCAGCGAAACGTCCCTTACAAGAACAACTACAAAAACGTACAAATTAACGCACAGACAGACACTTTTTGACTATTTGATAAAGCATTAATTAACTTGTTAATGTCACATTTCTAACTAAAAGTTAGTAACCGTATAGCTAGGTCTCCAGCAAGTACACAAACCCTATGGTGTGCAAGCTAAACATTAGCCGAGCTACCTGATCTTTGAGGTCAGGGTGTTTTCCTTGTATTGAGTGTAAAAGCACAAATAAAAAAAAACAGCTCACCGTACAATGAAAAAATCGAGTCCTCAGACATCAGCACCATCCAAACAACCACACAGCTTCCCACAATGTTGACGGTTGCTTCATGTTCTGTCCCCGGACTAGTGGCTAGCTAGCCGGCTGGAGGGAGAGTGGGGGAAGTGCACGGATCGCAGTCTGTACAGTGCGGCGGAGAGCGTTAATGCGCCTGGTTAGCTCTCTAACCAGCGATCCATGCGTATCGCCGAGTGGCAGCACCGAGGCAAGTCTCAAAACCAGCAACGTCCCCGAAATAAAAATATTCCCCAACTTGATGCAGAGGCTCACTGGCGGACTCCTTGCTTGTGTGGCTAGCTTGCATGCTAGCTAGCTATGGAATCTCGCTCTCGGGGTCGTTAAAAGCCGCTACAAGTTTGCATAAAACCGTTGCAACCGACATTCCAGCCAACGGCTTAGTTGATACGCCGATAAATATATTTCCCTCCGAAGTTCCAGGCGCTTGCGGACGTTTATCTAGTTAAGCCCGCAGCTCAACTTTGCCTTGCAGGAGGTACCCTTGTGTGGGTCACCATCATCTCTCCCCACTTCGCTGAACTGCGTTGCGTATAAAACTGGGAGCCGACTCCATTACGAATCGATTCTTCAATTCCAGCATTTGGGGGAGTCGAGAATTGACTCCAAACGCCGTTGAGTAGATTCCATTCAGTACATACAATTAATTGATCATTTTAGTTTAGAGAAAGATGGAAACAAATTAAGATGTGATTTGCACCAAAAGTCTATCTAAGAAACAAAACAACGTCGGAATCGAGAACCCGGGATTGTGTGCGTGCGCGCGTGTGTAGAATCGACTCTACATGTCTAGAATCGAACAGTCCTAGTTGCGTACACACTGGTGTGTTCCGCCAAGTGGCTAGCTGCGGCTAGTGTTGCTAAGCTAATAACAACTACGTCAAATGTTGATACATGCAAACGGGACGCCGCAAAAATCAGTTTTATTATGAGCAAGCAGTGAACAGATATTCCGGGTTACGACGGTAATGTTATATATGTTGATCAGTTAGGTTCAGCTGATCAACATATTTAAATGTGGAGAGTGCGGCTGAAATATGGTGGAGATATTATATTAGGTCATTAGATTTTCGGAACCAGCTAGGGAAGCCATTTTTCAAAGGATTGTTATGATAGTGTATATAGGACCAAAGCGACATTTGACATGCATGCTGGTGAATGCATTCAATGTGATATCTGATCTGACGTTGTGAGTTTTATGAAGTCCTTTATCTTTAGTGCAAATTAATTGGATAATATTTTGAAACTAACTACAAGTTGCTGTGTGTTCCGTGGTCACTCCCTATATCCTACCACATTTATGTTCAGCACAGATGAGAAGTTATAATGGCCTGAGCTGATCGATACACCTCGACTTGATCAGGTTTCAGCCAAGTCCACGTACGTACTTGACCAAATGAGGCAGGCCTACTTTAATTAATTGTTCTTGGGACTGTCTATAAATAGACAGATATAATGGGTACGACCATACAGGTTGTGGATTTGTTCATCTTTAACACGTTGAATGGAAACAATACCTTTTGCTTTAAAGAATAATAAATCAAACATAAATATCATAATGTAAAAAAAAAATTGGGCCATTTCCCTAACCCTCTTAATTTTACCCCATCATGCACACCCAATGAACATTCTCTAACCCTCGTCCTTCCTCACTCACTTCAGTAACTACCAGGGTTTGTGTATTCACCTTGGCAAAAACTCTGTGCTTTTAAAGTGGCATCACTGTAACGGGAACACCACAAGGTTAAGTTAAAGGGAGTCACTAATAATTTATAACATCGCTTCAGGCCACATTTGAGGAGAACATACCGCTACTATTGAGTGGCATGCTGAAATCTGGGCACATCAAAATCAAAATAGGCCTATACTTTGAATTAAAAATGTCAGAAAATGAGTATTCTTCTCTCAAGTGGCCACCATAAATGCATATTTATAAGGAGTTTTTTTTTTAAAGTGAGCGATGGCCCAAAACCACATTTTTATTCACATCAGCTATGCATCCTGTCAAAGTGTCCTTGAACAAAATACTGATCCACAATCTGCTCATCTGCTGTAAACAAGTGACTCTGGATAAGAGCATCTGCTGAATGCCATTAATGTAAATGTAATGTCAGGAACTGGAGAATGCCTGGCAGCTCGTCTGCAGTGCCCGGTGCTCTGAGGCAGTGAAGCAGCACCTGCTCCAGGGGGGTTGATCTGCAGCTGACCCCAAGCTCTGACACTCCTGTGGCGATGCATATGTGTAGGGTCCTCTGTGTACTGTATGTGTGTGTGTGTGTGTGTGTGTGTGTGTGTGTGTGTGTGTGTGCCTCGGGTACAGATGAGACCTTTAAAAA
>CABFOT010116307.1:0-10120 GCA_900660305.1 Cetomimus sp. NI1144 | reverse complement strand
GGTGCGCGCTCCCGCGGCCCAGCAATCCTCCACCGCTTCTTCTCCTTTCTTCCTGCTGTCATTCTCCGGAGCGCCCCGCGCCTCCGCCAATACGACACAGTCTCTCCTGGGCCGATCGCGCCCGCTCCTCCCCATGTCTCTCAGGCCTGACACTCTCCTCTTCTCTGCCGTACCGGACGATTTTTAAGCACCAGGTGCCGCCAATCTGGTTGATTGTGCACCTGATCCTCGTCCTCACCCCTCTTCTCCTATTCAATCTCCCACAGCACCATCCTGTCTCAGCTCAGGGAGGGTTATAGGAACACCCAATCAGCCATTAGCTATTGCCAAGGGAGAAAAAGTACTCTACCGTAGAAAATGAATGTTTGGCCATTAAATGGGCATTGCAAGAGCTGAGTTATTATTTGGGAGGATCATGCACTACTGGTGTGGATGTCCCAAAATAAGGAGAATAATGCCAGAGTCACTCGTTGGTTTCTTGCATTGCAGTCATACTCTCATACATATAGTCATACTCTGTCGTCCACAGGTCTGGTGCTACGCCCTGTCTAGACAAGACGCTATGGGACCTCTAGGTCAGACCTGAGAAGGGGATTGCGTGGCAGCCGGGTAGGGCATAGGCGTGGCATAGTGAAAGAGGGGCGATATATTCCAATATGGTGGCTAGACAGGACACCCAAATATGGGCTCCCGCCTGTCAGCACCTGTCTAGCCACAGGTGGGAACAATTAGCAGATTTAGGGATTAGGTCAGGTGACCGGGTATATAAGGAGGAAGCAGGAAGTAGTCAGTGTGGTAGTTGACAGGAGAGAACAAAGAGGACGTAGGTAAGACAGAGAGATATCATTGCTAAACAGATCAAAGTATTGTGTATCGAGTTGGACTGCATGAGGAGGCCTGCTGTGTGCAGACCCCCTTCCGGATACTAACCCTCTCTGTGTAATGAAACCTGCCTCTGTTACGACTCTCCTAATAAGCTCAACCCTGAATTGTGTGGTGATTTGGACTTCATTAACCCAGGCCTCCCAACAAGCACTACAAAAAGTGTTTTTTAAACTGTCATCTCTGTGTGTGGACATTCCATTTCCTGGATTTGGTCTGCTGACAGCGCTCACTCACCCTCAGGCTGTCACAGTACGGTAGTTGTACAGTGAATCTCCCTCCTCGTCCCACCCCCACCCTAACCCATAGAAAACACCACAGAGCACGCACACATGCACACATACTGTACATACTACATACACAGCTCCAGCTTATGGCTATGTGTGTTGCTGCGGTGTACAGTAGCCGGCAGACAGTGGCTTCAGCCTGGAAACATGAGAGGCCCTCAGGAGGAAAACGGGATTCCCATAAATCTTTTGGCCGGGGAGAGAGGGAGCGATGTGAGAGAGCTCTATAAAAACTCCCCTCCGTTAAAAACACTCAGCTGTCATGCCTCTTCTTTGTACTCAACACTGTGAGTGATTTCAGTGTCAACCACTTTTACTGCTATTGCTTTTTCAAGAGCAAAGGTGAACGGGGCATTAAAAATGTATATTTGTTTAGCTGCTACTACAGTGTACTTTTTATATAATTCCACGTTGTAAATGCAGTGAAATGAAGCCTTTATTTTCTTTGTCACATGCAGTAAAATAGAGGGATTTGGACCCATGGCCGCAGCACTCTCACTTTCCGTTGATTGCAGCGCCACAAAGTCTCTCTCATTTCTTGCATCCAATGGTTCGATGGTTTTACTGCAGAAGACACATGGAAGCGCTTCAACAATCCAGAGCTGTAAACGCACAGTACCGAGCTGTCGCTGATATTATGTTGGCTCGTTTGGCAAAAGCACAGAGTTGACCACGTGTGCACCAGTACGCATTTAATGCTAAGGAGGCAGAGTGGTTGTCTTGTAACCGGAAGGTTCCAGGTTCGATCCGCAGCTCCTCCAGAGAGTGTGTTGAAGTGTCATTGAGCAAGACACTGAATCCATGTGTGTGTGTGTGTGTGTGTGTGAATGGTTGAATGTTAGCCATGTAGTGTAAAGCGCTCTGAGTGGTCCAAGTGACTAGAAAAGCGCTATAGAAATGCAGTCCATTTAGCATCCATCGTGTCTGACTTGAGGTATGATATAGACAACATTATAGAGGCAGGGGACAAAGCCCTGGGTAATCCCTTTGACGTTTCAAACACAGCCCACTGATCTTTGTTGGAAGCAGGTCAACGAGGGGCAGGATTCGGAGCTTTCGCTGTTTTGGGTTTCTTAACACTTCAAAAGTCAACATCACCGTCTGAAGCGCTGAGATCGAGTTACAGTGACATAAACCCCCCAAAAAAGATGGTCTCTTCCTCTCTCCTCTTCAGTTCTGCTTCCCTGACTGACAACACAATTTATCTGTTTCCATAACAGCTCTGTTGGGGTGATTGCCATCTCTTTGCCCCCTGTTTTCTGGATTACTGTTGTCAATGGTTTGCCTCTTCACCATCGTCACATTAAGCTGCTCAGGAATTGGGTTCAACGTCTGGCAAGTAACTGCAGGTCCCCTAAATCTAAAGCCCGTCAAAGGTCTGGTTTTACTTTTCTATGATGGGTATTTAAAAGCTCACATTGAATTAGGAGACGCAATTACGGACACAGCAACTTTGACCCATTTATTTATCAGTGTCAGATTCCGCAATGGAAAGTGATCAGGGCGAGGAAGGCTTTATGGGATCGACCAGCAAAATGTACTAAAATAATGTGACAAATTTGAGTCAGACTTACAATCTATGGCGAGCAGTTGGGCACAGTGGGCTGATTCATCTAGTTTCCTTGACCTCTTGAGAATGACATAAATTGTAAGCAAGCCGCCTGTCTCCACAATGCAGGTCAGTGGGCTTGTGTTTCAGTTCCCGGAGTCTAGGATGGCATCTATATCACATCCACATGTCCCAGTCTGCATATGATACAGTCATCTGTCCCAGAATGCATTTTATGACAATGGGAGAGATATTTCTTTTATAATCACCTTTAACTGAATAATAGCGGAAGATTAGGGTGCTGTAATTCATGCTGCCCATATTTCTGAGTCTGCAACTATTTTTATGTTCAAGCCTGCAGACGTGTCCTTGAGCAAGGTACCAGGTAAGACTTTTACTTCAATTCTCAGTTGTGACACAGTCGTTATACATGCATCACATCTCATGAGATATTTAATGTCTTATAAACAAAAGAAGTATAAAGGACATTCCTTATTCGCTGCGCTCTAACATCCCTGTGACTACCATCTATAGTGAATTATAATAGCACTCATATGAATTTATAATACATCATAATCACACTCATAACATGGCCATGCTGGTAAGAATGCATAAAGCTTACTGATACATCTAATCATAATTGATATAGTGACTATATATAGTTTATGTTTATGACTATTTATTTATCAGACAACAATCTCCGATAAGTCATACACGTGCATGAGACGCTCGTCCTTTTGTAAGCGCTGATATAATACATTAGTAATCATTGTTATAAGCGTTAAAAGCATTGTCATATGGCATTATGAGTGCCTTGAGAATTCCTTGAGTGCCCCATATAGTACACTATAGATATGGTAGTTATAGAAAGTGTTACCAGGAATTTCCCTTCAGAGATCAGCAAGATACTACATAATTATTATCATTATTCTTTGCAGACTTTGCAGTGAACCACCTTCTGGTTTGTTTCCACTCAGCAGGTTTGCATCATTTGACGTAGGAAGCAGGGCCAATTATTGTGACCGTTCTGCGTGTGGGAGCTTATGCTCCATTCAGGAAATACCCTATTATCTCAATCCTTTTTTTATACATGAAGCACATTATTCTTATCCCATGGCATAGTAGATTTGAAAGGGAAAAAAATCATAAAACGTGAGTGATATGGGACCTTTAGATTTTCTGTAGAGCCTCCAAGCCCAAGCAGAGCTTTTCTTGGCTGTGTGTCCGGCTCCTGACGGGGTCTGGAAAACATATAACCCAGCCAGGGGCTCCGCTAGATGCTGCTGTTCACCGTGGTAGCCCCAGCAGGCCTTGCACCTCTGCAGTATGCCTCCCAGTGGGAGCACCAACGGAAAATGACAGTCAGTCACTTTGCCATCTGCAACCTAAAGGACTCAAAATACTCAGCTTCTGTTTCCTCGCTATCACTGACGCAGCACCATGCTGAGGGCACATGCCCACTGCACAGGACCTCCAGTGTAGTTTCATACACAATGCAGAGTGTAGGGGAGCGGTAGCTGTCGCCCCCGCGGGACTTGGACACGAATGGGTTGGTAATTATGAGACTGGCGCCCTCAGTGGAACTGCTATGCTGCGTCATTCTGTATTGAAAGTCTCATCCATCAGCCTCAGTTGGCTTGCACCACATCTCCTTTCAGTGGAGGACAAAATAGCCTTGCAGGGCCAAGACCCACAGGCACAGCGATCTGTAAACACAGCATGGGTACCGTTGCATGGTAAGACGGTCAGCTACATTGTTCCTCTGAGCCACACAAAGCCTGGTAAATCTCTGCCTTACGGTGATGTTGGCTGTGGTATGCACTGTGGAAAGCCACTGAGCTGTTTGATGTAAATATCAGAATCTAAGATCAATTTTCGAGGAAATATCCGGAAATAATTGACATGGCAGTTGAGATGTTTCCTGGCACATTTCTTGTCCAATCAGTGCCGTCTGTTGAAATGGCAGGAAATCAAAAGGGCTTCAGTGCAGGAGCTCAGCACAGCGCAGACTTTGATTGATTCTCCAGTTCATTCTCATCAGTAGTTCAAGGACTTTGATGAAAGAGGCTTTGACCTTTCTGCTGATTTGGAACATTACTCATCCCCTGCTATTTCCTAAAGCTCTTGATGGACTTCTGCTTTATGTTCAGTGTTGGTATCATATGCTAAAGACATCTCAATTCAGACTATTGGAGGTGAATTTGGTCCATGAAGTAGCAACATTGACCTGCTTTACAGAGCAATCTATCCCCGCTGGTTGAGAGGGGCCACACTAAGTCGGAAAATGTAGTGTTCACTGATAGTGATCTCACTCAGGGCATGAACTATAATGACCATGGACTGAAGTTTCCGAACCGTCACTGTAGCAGCATCCTCTGGTGTCTTTAGTGTGGACTTGGAGCTGAGGTATAACCAAACCAGTGCAGTGAATTATGTGGAATAAGCCATTAAAACCACCAAGAAGCGACGGGGCAAATGCAGGAATGTGTCTGAACATATGTTCTTCTTTAGCTTCACTATCTGTAACTTTTGACTTAAAAAGAGACAGGGATTACATTCATTCCTTTACTGCGCTACGGCCATGCCCGAAGTCAACCCACATCAACGTCTAATGGAGTAAAACTCTTGAATCTCTGTCCAATGAGTTTACAGTTAATTCATTTGTATACTGTGCATGCAGCCAGAGCTGGAAAAAGTCTGGTGACTGGTTGTAGTGCTCCCCGTGCGCTGAGCAAATCGCCCAGCTAAATTTGGCTCTTAACATTTGTTCTTGGCAGGTCATTGAAGATACACTCATTACCAACAGGAACTGCGTTGCTCCAAGTTGAGATGTTCATTGATACATTGTCATGAACCATTATAGCTTTTAGTTTTAAAGTTGTGTGAGAAAAAATAAGGTTTTTAAAGGAAACATCTGAGGAATATAATGTCTCAATCTACGCCGTATAGGAGCAGGAACTTTATGTTACATGCCATCTAGTCCAAGGAAGTTGCAACGGTATTGCAGAGAAAACTTAATTCCTACGACAGTAAATGTCCCTCTTCTCCTCTCTTCATCCTCTGGGTTTGTCCAGAGGCATCCAGACTGACACAAACCCTCACCTCACTTCATAAAAGCCAGAGAAAAATGCACAATCCCAATTTGGTCCCCAGAGACAGAGCTGGTGCATGCTTCAGCTTTACCGTAAACACTTTGACATGACTGAGTTATACTTCCACCAGTGTGGGGATCCTCTGTTTTGTGTGGGAAGGACAGAGCCGGATTTGGATAAGGGGGGGTGGATGTCCCGGAATAGTTAAAGGGTGAGGTGATGACCCAATATTTCACCTCCTGTTCTGACAAAACACCCTTTTTTATAGGTCAGAGAAGCGAGACGCCCCCAAAAACGTGCGGAAAATTCCTCCGATTCATGCTTCTTCCAGTAAATCTAGAGGGGGTTCAACCGGTTTGTGTCTCGTGCGCAACGTGACATGTGCTCTCTTCCCATTTTAAGGCACACTTGAGTCTTGTGTTTGTTTCCACCAAACCCCATCAGAACGTTCTTGAAGGTATCGACTGATTATCGAGGAAAATCACCTTACATATGGCAAACACATGGTTTGAGACTTAATCACCCCTAAACAGGTACAGAGTGCAATGACTGTTGATGCAAATATGTACGTAATTATTCCTCTAAAAACATAAATGCCTTTTAGTAATGAGGAGTTTTAAAAGAAAACATGACAAAACATTTAGCACAATAAGTATTGCTTCACGAGTATCCCAAGCCGCCCATTTCTAACACCCTGCCTCTCCATAAAACACACCAAGCAGCTTGTTAGCGTCACTAGAAAGTATTACTTTGTTGTGTATGAACTGCAGCGGAAAGACCCTATCAGTGAACATCTGCTTCAGCTGTCGTGTCCCACATAAAAACTGGCTGGAAGTGATGCACCGTCCCCGAGAGACTTCCACGGCAACCTCGTCGGACGTTGGAATGAATCAGTTATCTCGACATGCCTGTTGCCCAGCCTGCAGCCACCTTTACCGTGATGGTGTAACAGCTACGATCTATGCTTCACACTCATACAATGCTTATTCGTGAACATGGGGGTAAGATCAATCTATGTCAGGCTCCAACAAGAAGCTTCACCGGGAAAAGCGTGTCATGGCCATGACCATGTGCGATGTCATGGTCACAGGTAGCACCTGTTGTTTGTGCCGGGAATTCTGGAAAGAATTACACCCTGCGAAATCGTTTTATCAGCCAATGTGGCACTGATGTAAATCTGATGAGATGTTTCACACAAATATAATTGTATATCCCACAAGTGTGTCCGGATCTTTCCATAAGATGAACACCGGAAGGGGAAACAATAAAGATGTGTTATTCTACATCTTCACTGGGAAATGATTGACCGAGAGACCTGCTCAAGCAAAGGCACTGCAATATTTTCAAACACTATGCATTGGTTAACTGATCATAGACTGACTGAAAGAAAAATAACCCGAGTCTGTTTTAGTGCCCTCCTGAGCAACCAGGGCGACACGAGGCTAAGCTCTCAGCAGGAACCGTGTTTGGATGAGTGATCCCATGATCCCAGGTTGTCCAATAGTGGATCACATTAGTAAACTGGCTTTACACCAAATCATACTGATTCACTGATCACACTATCCCATGTCTGCATAATAAGACTAAAATGCGGAATGTAACACTATTAAATGTATAGTGGTAGTCAACTGCACTATTCACTTAATCCCTGCGGCTACTAAGTTTGATCCACGTTAATTTGGCTGAAAATTATTTTATTCACAGTGTCGTTCAGTAAGCCCAAACCACGTTACCTGAAATTACTACAAGTACACCTCAAAAAGAGATGTAATAACTCATCTTTATCTCTACCTGGGAACGTTCAGCTTGACTTGTATTCGCGCATTTCCTCTACAACCCCCCGCAGCGTCAGCCGCAGGAAGAAAACCGAGGCACATGTGTTGATAGATTTTCAAGATGTAGGAACTACAAACAGTATTCAGCACTTCCCTTTAAGTGTTCTCCAAGCTGCTAGCGAGCCCCTCACAGGCCCACGGGTAAAGGAGTCAACTGGAGTCAAAGAAAGCCCGGACAATATCTGTGTTTGGTTAGCTTCTTAGGCAGCGCTCCCAGGGAGTCTCGGAGTCGGTACTGGCTTTGCCAACTTCACTCCAAATAGAAAGACTGAAAGGTGAATGCATAGGATGAAGGTTTCCTGTCCTTGTCACAGCAGAAGATGAGAGGATTTTCTAAGCAGGAAACCATCTCATAGCACTTCCTCTAGTGGAGGTGCTACCACGAGGATAGCCCATATATCTCTGCTGTGTGTATCCATGCCACATGGCAAAATAACTCTTTTTGAATTGAAGTTCATGTTGATGCCTGGGGGGTTTGGTAGACATCTTGCCAGTGCCAGGAAGGAGCAGCACAACAAGCAGTAAATATAGATGACTCTCCTATTTATAACAGTGATTAAGATAATAAATAACAAAACAAAACTGTCATTAATGAGCATTTACACTAGGACCGTGACAGCCTCTGTTGATTGGTCTCCAAGAGAGGAGCACTGGAATGGTTGGAGATGGCACACTCCCCAGAACCCGATGGACATTCTCCACAAAGCCCGGCATGTTGAATCAGCAGTAAATACTGCATGCTACATTTACAAAGTTGAAATAGATGTCAACGAGTGAGAAAGACGGAAAGGAAAAGCCACAGAATCGGAAGAATGCATGCTGTTGATCCTCGTGAGCGAATGTCTGGACAGCGACTGGGTGTAAACAAACAGGCAGTGTTTATATCTGCTATGCGTGTCACGGTGAAGGTCACACTCGGATCAGTAAATTACAGTTTTGAGAGAAGCTCCAGCATGTCGTGCTGTGAGAGACAAAGCGTGAATCACGTGCAGTATGAGGTAGGAACTCCTGGACTGCTCGTACTTCAGTGTATAATCTATAGCTTTGGGCAAATCTGTGCAATAAAGCTACTGGAAAATGTTCAAAGCGCCATCTGTTTCTATTCAGCAAACACATACGAGGATGTAAGAAATTACAAAGATAGTGCAGTTTTTGCCTCCAGGCCTATGATTATATCCACCATAAAAATATTTTAATCGGTGGCTCTTATCTACAAACAATGGTATCTGCCGTGTGACTCTCGCAGAGCCCCCCCAGAAATTGGAGGGGAGGACAGCACTGCACTTCCAGAGGTTTAGTTATCCAGGTCACAAATGAAATATAGGCCTTCAGGCAGTAAAGGTAGTTTCCCACCAGTTAGGACCAAAAGTAGGTCAGTCACGTGCCATGAATCAGAAAGCAAAGGTGAACGCCGCCATCTCACCTCCAACAGTCCCCTCATGTGCACTCGGGGGTGAAGCCAGGAGGATTCCTACCCCAAACCTTGACTCAGTGGGGATCCGCTCTGATCCTCTCGGCTAAATAGTGAAGAATGTGCTTCCTGTACATGAGCGATGATCTTTTCTAAGCATGTCCTCCAGTTGATTTGCAGACCCTGTTAACCCCAAGCACACGTGAGTAAATCCTCACACCTGGGATGAAAGGGACACGCTGGCCACTGGTGCACAGGAATGTAACTTAAGTCCAGAAGCCCAGAGAGTGACCCAGCTCGACTGTGTGAGATTTATAAAAGCATGTAACGATGATGCATGGCTCTAAAGGCTTGTGTCACTAGAACCAGACATGGCCTCTGCTACTGGAATTAATCAAAATGTTTACTGGATGTTTCAGTGCCAATACATAAAAGATGCAGTGATTGGCAAAAGCTATATTAAGAGAAATGTGTGGGAATAATACAGTGTAAAATGAATAGCTAAACCTAAAATAAGAATATTTATTTGCCTCTTCTTCGCTTGATAGACATAATAATCTAGTATTTTATCAGATTTTATCCCCCAACACCTTTGTTCACATTTGAGGTGAAATTACGCCAAGGGGTTTCCCAGTTTAGCCTGCATATACTTGACTTCACCCAAAGCTAAGTGCTCCTGTAAATATCCCAATAAAAAGCATTGGAGGCAGGGTTGGAGGCAGGGCAGGGTTGGAGGCCTGATGCACGAGTCACATGTGGCTGCTTAGGGCCCTTCAGCCAATAGGGGGCCCCATAGCAACAAAATTATCTATTTAGACCCTGTTTGTTTATTGCTATGTTCATTTGATTTTTGGGGATCGTTATGAACATATTATTTAAAGCTTTTAAACTATTTTAGTATGTATAAGACACTGTTTTGGGTATTGAATGTTATTTTAGTATATGCACCTGTCAAAATATTTTGTTCTGTTTGTTTGGCTGTCTCAGACGCCATCATTAAAAAGATTTATCTTTGAACACTTCTGTCAGTTCATTGCTGCTATCAGACATGAATACTTTATTCA
>CABFOT010116159.1:0-10882 GCA_900660305.1 Cetomimus sp. NI1144 | reverse complement strand
TTTTCTTGTTTAGAAGATTCTGTACAATCAAACTTGAAATCAACACTCAAGTCCCTGTGGGAGTAATTTGCTTTATTGTTAGGGATTGTGGTCTGGTAATAAGTAACTCGCATTTTCAAGTTCGCGTTTGTCCCTCGACGCTTCCTATCCAATCAACAACGAGGAAGTAGTAAACATTGCTACCTCCACGATTGCAGCGGTGACAGCCTGCACTTTGCATCCATGGCATCGTAGGCCAGCATCGTCCGCCCGTGTAGACTGCCCTCCAAGTACCATCGTTTGTTCTGTAGCGCGAACCACAATGCACAGAGTCAAAGTCATCCTCGGCCATGTGTCGCGCTCACGCGCTCCTGAACCTGGACGCGACTTGTCCCGGAGCGACTGTGCAGCGGCTCCAAGCGCCGGGCCAGATGACGTCGTGGTAGTGCACGGCCTCAGGACTGCCATCGGGAAAGCGAAAAGAGGATCGTTCAAGGTAATGCTGGTTTTGTTCGTAGACCCAACCCGCAGGGACTGGACACTCTGCTGCAGGATACAGTGTACAGCACAAGATTGGCAGATTAATTGCTGCTTACAGTTGCCTAATTACTGTACCCCCCAAACACACACACACACGCGCTCCCGCCCCCCAGGACACCACACCTGACGAGCTGCTGAGTGCAGTGATGGCAGCAGTCCTGGAGGACGTGGGACTGTCACCCAGTAAGCTTGGAGACGTCTGTGTGGGTGAGGATTTTTTTTTTTTTAAATAACCCTCCAGCTGTTTTAGTTTTTACATAACCTTGATGTGTTGTCATATCATTTGAATTTAAAATACTATTCCTGCCTTCTACCTGCAGGTAACGTGCTGCAGCCCGGGGCGGGTGCCCTGGTGGCCCGGATAGCACACTTTCTCAGGTTAGAGTGGTCGGTGCTTCTTCACACAGTGGTAACTAATAATCTGTGACACAATAATGAATTAAAGACGGCTCTCATCGCTGGTTTGTGACCAGCGGGTTTCCAGACGCCGTGCCCGTCTATACTGTCAACAGACAGTGCTCCTCTGGCTTACAGGCACTGTTTAACATAGCAGGTAAACACTTTCATGGCTTCAGTAATTTACTCACTCATACCAGGCACACAACCGCTATAGTTTTAAACCTGCATTTCCTCCCTCTTTGTGTCTACAGGAGCCATTAGGAGCGGGTCCATTGACATGGGACTGGCCTGCGGGTAAGTAGGGAGTGAACCTGTAACCGTCTTGACACGGTCGAGGCCCCAATAACCATTTCCTCTGTTTCTGTCCTTGGTGGCAGCGTGGAGAGCATGTCGTTGCGCTCGGTCGGCAGCCCGGGCGATGTGAGCTCCAGGCTGATGGACAACGACAAGGCCAGGGATTGCATCATTCCAATGGGGTGAGCCCTCTGCTGCAGACCGTCCTGAGCCTCCCTGGGGGTTTGAGAGGCGTTTAAGAAGTACGACAGATAAACAAGTCTCCTCTGTCCTAACCTGGGTAGACACCGCAGGGGGTACGAGCAACCCGCGACGGTAACAGTGGAGAGATTGTGCTCTCCTCTTTTGATGGTCTATTAGGCCATATTAGATGCTGCACTGACCTCTCTCTGACCCCGCTGCACTGACCTCTCTCTGACCTCGATACACTGACCTCTCTCTGACCTCGCTGCACTGACCTCTCTCTGACCCCGCTGCACTGACCTCTCTCTGACCCCGCTGCACTGACCTCTCTCTGACCCCGCTGCACTGACCTCTCTCTGACCCCGCTGCACTGACCTCTCTCTGACCCCGCTGCACTGACCTCTCTCTGACCTCGCTGCACTGACCTCTCTCTGACCCCGCTGCACTGACCTCTCTCTGACCCCGCTGCACTGACCTCTCTCTGACCCCGCTGCACTGACCGCCGCTCTCTTCAGATTAGTTCCACGCTGCACTGATCAGACTTGGGCTCGCTGCGGATCACACTGCTAGAGTGCAACGCAGCGCACGTCAGTTTATTTGTATCGCACAGTTCATACACAGAGGAAATTCAAAGCGCTTTACATGGGAAGTTATTTAAAAAACACTAAACTGCTTAAAAAGAAACGGAGAACAGAAGAAATAAAATACAAATGTAAACTAAAAGACAATAAAGGCATGAGAAAAATAAAGATGTTTAATTCCAAATAAAGTCAAGTGCAATTGTGGTTCAGTTGAGAACATCAATTAAAGAAGTCTTGGATCCTCTGGGAGATTGTTCCATCTATGTGAGGCATAATAACTAAACACTGCCTCGCCATGTTTTGTTTTAACTCTCAGTAGACCGGTCCCGGACAACCTGAGATAATATGAAAACGAGTCTCAGATGTTCTTTGGCCCTAAACCATTGAGTGATTTAAAAACCAGCAACAATATTTTAAAATCTATTCTATGACTCGCTGGAAGCCAGTGCAGAGATCTGAGGATTGGAGTAATGTGAACACCAAAGACGGCTGTTATGATGTTGTTGTTTTTTTTTTTGTTGTTGCAGCGTCACCTCGGAGAACGTGGCAGAGAGATTTGGGATCTCCAGAGAAAAGCAGGATGCCTTCGCTCTCAGCTCTCAGCAAAAGTAATGAAGCTGTTCTCTTCACACAGTGTGATTGGCGAGCACGACCACTGTGTGTGTGTATGTATGTGTGTGTGTAGATGTATTCTTGTGAACACAGTAACTATTAAATGATCTGATAACACATTGATGCACCTTGGTGTATAAATGTGCATATTAATGAGGAAAAACTGGAATTTAAAAAAAGAGAAACGGTCTTGTTTGCGAGTGAGGGTACAATGGAGCGGGAGATGGGCCAGAGAATCGGCGCAGCGGGTGCGGTTTTGCAGTCCCTTTACCGCACCGTTGTGACGAAAAGAGAGCTGAGCCAGAAGGCAAAGCTCTCCATCTACCGGTCCATCTTCGTTCCTACCCTCACCATGAGCGAAATAACGAGATGGCGGTTACACGCGGCCAAAATTTGTTTCCTCAGGAGGGTAGCTGGCTTCTCTCTTAGGGACAGGGTGAGAAGTTCAGTTATCCGTGAGGGACTCGGAGTACAGCCGCTGCTCCTTCACGTGGAAAGGAGCCAGTTGAGGTGGTTCGGGCATCTAGTAAGGATGCCACCTGGTCGCTTCCCTAAGGAGGTGTTCCAGGCACGTCCAGCTGGGAGGAGACCCCGGGGCAGACCGAGGACCAGGTGGAGAGATTATATTTCCACGATGGCCTGGGAATGCCTTGGGATCCCCCAGTCAGAGCTAGTCGAGGTGGCCAGGGATAAGGAAGTCTGGGGATCTCTGCTGCCCCCGCGACCCAACCTCGGATAAGCGGGCGACGATGGATGGATGGATGGATGGATGGAGACGTAATGCTTTAAGACAGAGTTCAGGTGTTATGTGGAAACAGGTGAGTTGACAGAGGCGTTTGTAAATGATTGCATTCATTAGCATAATGGGTGGCAGCGTCAACATATCTGGTTATGTTTAATATATCATGGCGATTATGGCGGGACATCGGGCAACTCGAGTGCATCATGTCTGGACGCCCCGAGTTCAAGGCTGAAGACCAAAGGTTTAAATCACAGCTGAAGACCCGCTTGGTTTCACTGGCTTTTAAGCTTCTTATTTTTTTACTACTTTACTACTACATTTATTTTATACTGTGAAGCACTTTGGTACAACTTCTGTTGTTTAAATGTGCTATATAAATAAAAGTGACCTGACCTAGAGTGCCATCACATGTAACGCTCTATTTCCCCTCTCAACAGAGCGAGCGAGGCGCAGAGCACGGGACTGTTTGAACAGGAGATCGTTCCCGTCACTGCCAAGTTTGTGGACGGCGAGGGCAACGAGCGCGTCGTGACCGTAACCAGGGACGATGGGATTAGACCTGGAACAACACTGGCAGGCCTGGCTAAACTCCGGCCCGCCTTCAAACCCGACGGCAGCACCACAGCAGGTGTGGCTTCAAAGAGTAACAGGTCTCCATGCTAACTGCAGATACACTGATCTCTCGCGGCAGCTACTAACACACACACACGCACACACACACACACACACACACACACACACACGTATTCTGTCCTAGGAAACTCCAGTCAGCTGAGTGACGGAGCGGCAGCGGTGCTGGTTGGTCGCAGGTCTACGGTTGAGTCTTTGGGTTTGCCAGTCCTGGGGGTCCTGAGGGCCAGCGCAGTGGTGGGGGTGCCCCCTGATATTATGGGCATTGGACCAGCCTATGCCATCCCTGCAGCGCTGGAGCAGGCTGGTAAGATGTTTGTGTTGATCATTTTGGGTCTCTTTCTTTTTATGTTTTGCTAAAAAGGGGTCTTCTAAGAAAGTCCTTTTCCCCCGCAGGGCTGACTGTGGCTGATATTGACGTGTTTGAAATCAATGAAGCCTTTGCCAGTCAGGTGAGCTTTCCCCACGGTCATCTCTGGTGGCTTGCCTCTTTCCATCAAACGGATAGCACGTTAGAAATGTCACACGGTTTTCTCACGATGCGTGCGTGTCTGTGGATGTGCGTCAGGCTGTGTATTGTGTGGAGAAGCTGGGCATCCCGATGGAGAAGGTGAATCCCAACGGAGGAGCCATCGCTCTGGGCCACCCTCTGGGCTGCACCGGGGCTCGTCAGGTGGTGACCCTGCTCAACGAGCTCAGACGCAGAGGCAGGAGGTTAGTGTGCACGTCCAACACCCGCAGAGCGGCTGATCCATTAAAGGCTGCTACACACTGCAGGATAATAAGCCCGATGCGAGGTCCGATTTGCCCTCGGGGTAGATCGGGTGGCCGTTCCTGGTTTGGGTCCGACGAGCGATGATATCGGCTGTAATCTATCGACATGGTGGATATTTACGACGAGATCGGGGGGAACGAGCGAGCTGAGTCGGCATGCTTTGGCACGCAGCTGTGCACTGCAAACATCTGATAAGTGATGAGACGTTACTCCATTGATAATGGCACGCAGCAACACTACAGTGGCATGTTGGTGAAGTTTAGCCTGCAGCTCTATTTTCTCTGGCCATCAGCAGCGGAGGGATACGTACTGCTTTCGCTGTGAGCGTGTCGTCCTACCTCCTGCTGCTGGTATCTGGTGGTCTGTGCGCTATAAAGATACAAGTCTGGGGTAATCGTTTAAAGTCTGATCGTTCACGATGAGAAAGATCCTGCAGTGTGTGTCAGCCTTAAGTCGAATACACGACTCGTTTGATTAAAAGCCTCGAGCACGAGAGCGCGTGCGGTGTCGGCGCTCAACCAGGCTTTTCCTAGTATCGTAATATCTCCCGCTTGTGGTTTCCTGCCGTCTGTAGGGCCTACGGTGTGGTGTCCATGTGCATCGGGACTGGGATGGGAGCGGCCGCCGTCTTTGAATATCCCGGACCGTAGGAGGAGACGGGAAAGCGCGAGGGGACCTGTCGCTCTCGATTGCCGAGAGTGACTTGCAGCACATTGAAGCGCCACTAACCAAAAGTGATTTGATGGTCAGCGGGGAAACTCCACTTCTGCAAGACGGCCTATATGTGCGAGTGCCACGAAGCTAATGCTACTGCACCTTAGGCGCTAATCAGTCTACAGAATATTTGCAGCACTTTTGAGCGTAATTGACTATCCTTTTGAAAATGTAACTAATAGCATCTGGGGACCAATCCAAGAGGGAGGTTTTGTTTTGTAATGGGTGTGACCCAACGACCGTCCGTCACCTGACACCATAGTGACTTTGCTAAACCTGCGCTGTGAAATTAATTGTTACAATTCAGATTTTCTATGTGGATCACCGGCGACGAGTCCATAATCCCCCAAGTGCCTTGTAAAAAAGTACATCAATAGTTTTTATGCTCAATAAAATGACAAGAGAGACCAACGACGTTCAGTTCATCAGTGTGTTTATTGATGTTTACCTCTCCATCAAAGTATGAGCCTTTAGTTTTAGTTTGAAATCATACAAAGGAACTGTAAATGCATGAACAGGCACAACATCGGGGGGAGCTGGACCTGTGTTAGCTGGACCTGTGTTAGCGGGACCTGTGCAGTTCATTGAAGGAGCCGCTTCCCCGGATCTGCAGTGTGAGGGGGGTCTTATTCAGGACCACATGGACGATCACCGTGGCCTTGAACTCCTTCTCCTCACTACAACACATCACAGGGAGACGCGTCAGAAGCCTAGGCGTGTTTTTGGGTTGGTTTGTAATAATGTTAAGGTTATTCTTTGTGTCGTGTTTTTTAAATAATGGGCTGTGGGGGGTTTATTTCTCCTCACCTGGGAGTGAAGGTGATCTGTAGAGGCTGGCTGCTGCTGGTGGCTCCGAGCTCCTGAGGCTTGAGGACCCCACTGTCGGGTGTCACACTGAACACGCGGGGGTCTCCCATCTCTGAACACACACACACACACGCGCGTGCGGTGAATCTCAGGCATACAGGTCAACGTGACAAACCATCAGAGTCAGCGTAACAAGCAAGGCGATTGATTGGACTATAATACCCATGACTGTTTTCCAGTAGCTGTGGTCCCTGTGGCCGTAGAGGTCGACTTCCACGATCTGCGTCTGCCCCACGTAGCAGGTCCCGAAGTCGACGGTGTCGCTGGACAGACGCAGTGTAGCCAGATCCAGGTGGGCGCGGAGAGGCACCGTCTGGACAGGGCGAGCCCACAGAGAGAGGAATTAATCATTTTGAGGCCAAGACATTTAGCAAACACCGACGAATGACTCCGTTGTAGTATTATCACTGAAACAAAGTAGTGCCGGGCCGGCTGTATCGTGGGATCTGTGAATTATGTGTGACGGGTGAGGACATGGCCCATCGCTCCTATGGTCATGAGCGATGGGTCATGACCGAAAGAACAAGATTGCGGTTACAAGCGGCCCGAATGGGTTTCCTCAGGAGGGTAGCTGGCTTCTCTCTCAGGGACAGGGTGAGAAGTTCAGTTATCAGTGAGGGACTCGGAGTACAGCCGCTGCTCCTTCACGTCGAAAGGAGCCAGTTGAGGTGGTTCAGGCATCTAGTAAGGATGCCACCTGGTCGCCCCCCTAAGTTCCAGGCACGTCCAGCTGGGAGGAGGCCCCGGGGCAGACTGAGGACCAGGTGGAGAGATCTCCACACTGGCCTGTGAACGCCTCGGGATCCCCCAGTCAGAGCTAGTCGAGGTGGAGGCAGGCGATGACTTTCTCTGTATAATTCTACCGCTCGATGTCCGACCTGCAGACTGTTGTTGCTGAAGTGAACCGCGAGGTTCTGCTGGAATCTCAGCCTCCTCTGCCCACTTGCACTTTGGACCAGTGTCACTGCAGGGGGGAACTCCGCTTCTGCCTGATCAGCGTAGTCCAGGAGAGACTGGGAGCAGCGGAAGGCCACCTTCACCTGCCAATCACGACACACAAATAGCTGTAACATTGTAGAGGGTAACAAGATGACGAGAAGTCATGTTTCATCGACACAAATCAAAAGTATTATGCCAAGAAGAAGTATGCCACTGTGTCTACACCCACGCCTCGGTGCATATCTCTCTCTCCCTCCTCCCTCTTCTCATCAGACCTGCATGTTGTGGTGCTGTTGGAGCAGCAGGTGCTGACTGTCGCTGGAGCTCGTGGTCCGGGCTCGGGGCTGAGGCTGAGGCTGGAGCACGACAAATGGAGGCTCAGTCTCCAGCCTGAAGTGCAGGCGCATCTCGGAGGTGTTCTTCAGCAGAACGGTGCGGGTGACGTCAAATCCCTGCACCAACAGCTGCGGAGCACAACACCCGGAGAAACAACCCGACTGGTCAGAAGTGCTTTGTGCCCTCACGAGCCGACTGTGTACCGTTTTTTTGCGGCCTCGCGGCCCGCGCTGCCGTGTACGATGAGAGCGTGGGTATGCGCGAGGCTCTGTTGAGCAGAGGTTTCTCAGACCCACCTCTTCCGGTTCTCCCCTCAGTAACTCACTGGCGGTGGCTTGAAACTCCAGGACCCCCTCGTCGTCCTCCATCTGCACCGTCAGCCTACAGCGGCGGGAAGCCAAGAAGAAGACACGCAACTCACACAGACCACCGCCGATCTTATTTTTCCCCAACCTCGGCCGACTTCAAGTTGGAAACGTGCATCGGCAGTCATGTTTTTTTTAAATAGTACGATTGTGATTGCTTACATTGCAGGCTTAACGACTGCTTGCAGAGACATTCTGACGGGCTCCAAATCCAAACCATGATCCCTCACAACTTTACCCGGGACACAGGCAGCCATCTGTGTGTGACACACACACGCACACACAACAAGGGAATCCATAGTGAGTATACATCGACGCCGCATCTGGCTGACCCCGTCCAGGATTTGACACTGAAACATACTATTTTCCATGAGCATGTGTGTTGAGTAATGTTACCATGGAGTCTAGAGTCATGAAGCCCAGAGCCACGGCCACACACGTGGACACACAGGCCGGTCCCGACAGGGTCAGGGGGGTGAACGACACCTGGATGGTGCCGCTGCCCCTCGCTGGAATCACCTTGAGAAACGGAGATAATGGCATGAAGTAGTACAATTCATAGCGATGGAAGATATTATCGTGCCTTGCTTGAAAGTCACCGTACTATTTGCTGTGGCGTGATGCAGTAGGGGTATTCTGTGAAGTTGGCAAAGTGCGGTCTGATGTAGACGGAGATCAGTTTTTTCTTCGGACACAA
Source organism: Cetomimus sp. NI1144 (assembly GCA_900660305.1). Classification (NCBI taxonomy): domain Eukaryota; kingdom Metazoa; phylum Chordata; class Actinopteri; order Beryciformes; family Cetomimidae; genus Cetomimus; species Cetomimus sp. NI1144. The sequence goes on along the minus strand of CABFOT010116159.1, from coordinate 2,229 downwards.
AGGATAAAGAGGGGTTTCTTCTTCCACACTGTTCTCCTCAGTCGTGGAGTCCTCTCCTATGTCCTGTGAAGGGGTAGGAGAAAGCGGGCTCTGAACCAGGGTCCAATGAAAGAACATTGTGGGCCCGGTGGCTGACATCGTAACCACGGCAACACCATTAGGAGCAAGCTACAATAAATTTTAAAAATGACTATTATATCGATGCAGTTGATGTTTGCGTTATTGTCTTGTAACTTTTTGTTTTATTTGTGCTTCAAACTGTTTAAATAAATAAAAATAATAAATTCTCACAGTGCTGCTTTGGGGGGAGGAGCTCGTTCCCTCGGAGCTCGGGGCGCGGCTCCTGTCCCAGGCTGGTTCATCGTGCTCCCCAGAAGGCCTTACTGCGCCACCCGACACCTCGGTGCTATCGGCGTCCTTCAGGGGGAAGACGTCCCCGTATGCCACCACAACATCCAGTAGCTTCCTGTCATTCACATCTGGGTTGTAGGTCCTCCAGTCCATACGAATATCTGGCAGAAGAAAACTAAATGTTTAGACAGGAAGTTATCTTTTGACTTTTCCCAAACTACACGCCACGATAATGTTTCTCACTCCAGGATGTTTTTATTTTTTATGATTCTTACCATATGGGCTGGGGTTGTTGATGCGAAGAGAGCGAGACACCGTGTATCCTCCAGATACTTGAGTACCAAACCTACTGACACACACGGGGAATACCTCAAACCAATAGCTGATTGATGTTGCTCCTATTCTTACAATCTATGTCTTAACGTCACCGCGGCGAGTCAAAGGCAGAAAATGAAACGGACTGTATGATTGGTCCCAGGTTCTGGTCGTCCGGACGTGGACCAATCATCTGGAAGTAGAGTGGACAGCCTCTCACCGTCATCCGCACAGGGATGTGCCTGGGGTGAAGGTCACCCGCCTGGGGCAGGAAAGCCGAGAGGGACAGGTTTGACTCCCACACTATGCATCACCCCGCCCGAAAATGAGGACGTACGAGCAATATATAATATGTAACTCTTGCGGGCGCCGTGGTCAATGTGCTGAACAAGCTATACATACTTTGCATACGAGGCGATCTCTGTACTCTCCCCACATGTCGGCGTAGGCGGTGATGTTTATGGTCCGCGTCTCAAACGGTCCCAGCGTCCCGGCGTCTGGCACGACAAAGAACGCCGCGCCTTTTCCGTGCGCCAGCAGGCCGCTCACAAACTCTGCCAACGCACACAGCACACAAGAGTCATAACCAGTGAGGCCGCGGTGTCCGCTCTGAACATGGCTTCGTCTGAAGGGGGACATTTCGGCGTACCCCCGCGGGCTCTCTCCTCCACCTTCTTAGCCTGAGCAGAGTGAAGCGGCTTCGTCGTGTACGTGAACCTGCGAGGGAGATTGCAGACCGTGTCACGTCTACAGTGCAGTACAGTCGTACTTTGATCCACTGGATGGCGAGCCGCTTTACCTTTCCCGTGATTGGTCGGTTTGTTTTGAGGTGGTGGTGGGAGCGCGGCCAGTGAAATACTCCGCCTCTATGGCGAAAGGGGCGGCGATAGCGGTGCGATTGGTTATCAATAACTGCTTGGCGACGGCCGTCATCAAAGAGACATCATCTCCAAAGTCGAGTTGCGGTGACGAGGGCCTCTGATCATCTGGGGCGGCGCTAGAGAGGGCAAAAAGAACAGCGTTCAAACACTGAGTGGCAACGTTTCGGGTCGACGTGATCGATTCGCTGAACCCTTGATCTTAAACGCGTTATAGGTCCGATGCCGCAAACTGGGCGGCGGGTGTTATGCCATGGTTACTACCGGACACCGGGCAGCGAGTAGGACACGCTGAGATTCTTGGCTTTGGAGCGGAGGCCGAGAACAAGAGGAGACTTCATCCCTTTGACCTCGCACACGGCTGCCACCTCAGTCAGCTCCAACTAGAGCGAGGGAACGAGGAACAGCGGGAGGAAGCGTCAAGAATCGGAATCTCTTTGTTTCGACAAATGCATCCGGGTTGATATTAAGAGGTGTGGAAATGACACGCGTGACCAGTGATAGATGGACTGAGTAGCTCGCATAGCGCTGCAAATCAGGTGAGCTTCAGTAACTTTGCACTTACATCTGTGTGAGAGGTAAAGTGAACTGTGATCGCCACGCTGGCATTGGGTCCCAGAGTTCCAGAGGAGGGGTCAAAAGTAGCTGTGCACAGTGAGGCCTGTTTACCCTGGAGCTGGGCCTG
>CABFOT010116112.1:0-13114 GCA_900660305.1 Cetomimus sp. NI1144 | reverse complement strand
GTGCAGATCCAATCGCTGAACAGATAGCAGGCGGAGATGGTGGTGGAGAATGGATATTTAATGATACTACAAGAACTCAGGTACACACATAACATCCACTAACATAAACTAATCCCACGCAACAAACAAACGTAAACACTGGGTTTAAATACCGCTCACCCCCTAATCACCTCATTCACCATTTGTGGAACTCACTTCCACCTGACTTAAGATCTGAGGTCTCTGTGGACACTTTTAAAAAGCGGCTAAAGACACATTTGTTCAAACTGGCCTTTGTCTAGCAACTGTATTCTGTATTTGTTTGATGTTTCGTTTTTGTTCTTATATTTTTATTCTTTTTACTTTTAATTTATCTTACGGTCATGCCTTTGTCGTTGTTTTTACTCTCTTTTTAGAATGTTTATTTTTATTCTTTATGGCTCTTGTGAAGCACTTTGTGGCTCTGGCCTGTGAGGGGTGCTATATAAATAAAATGTACTTACTTACTATTCTTTCCAAGACTTTAGAGATAAAGGGGAGATTAGACATCGGTCTATAGTTATTAAGGACGTCGGGATCAAGGTTAGGTTTTTTGAGTAATGGTTTAATCACGGCTGTTTTGAAGGCAGAGGGCACAACGCCAGTAGAGGGAGGTATTAACAATATTGAGCAAAGTGTGGCCTAGTATTGGGAAGAGTTCCTTAATTAACCACTTTGGCTGGTAACGGGTCAGATAGGCAGGTTGTAGATTTAGAGGCAAGTACTATTTTGGTAAAGTTATCAATGGAGACCGTTTCAAACTGCAAGAGTACGCTGGTGGTCTCCAGGGCATCAGATACTTGTTGAGGCGAGGGATCAGATTCCTTATTAGGTAACGGATTTAGGATCTCATCTCTAATACCATACATTTTCTTAATAAAGAATGTTAGAAAATCATTAGATGTACCTAAATGGAGAATTAAGTACGGTGGAGGGTTTTCAGGTAATTTTTGCTACCGTGTCAAATAGGAACTTAGGGTTCTTTTTGTTATCATTAATTAACAACGAGAAATAAGATGCCCTAGCATTGGAGAGCACGCGTTTGTAGTTCAATAGGCTATCGTTCCAAGCTAGCAGAAAAACCTGAAGTTTATGGATGGGTGCCATTTGCGTTCTAGCCTTCTACAGGCTTGTTTTTGTGCACGTGTATCATCGGTGAACCACGGTGTTTGTTTCTTTAGACTGCGAGTTTTGGTGATTAGCGACGCAATAGAATCAAGAGAAGAAAGTCAAATGGAGTTTAAGTCATATGTAAATTTATCCAGGGATCTGATTTGCTCAGGGAGTGAAGCGAGAGTTTTAGGCAGAAGGTCGGTGAGGCCTGCAATTTTGGCAGCATCAATACGGCGAGTATCCACTGGGATAGTCTTTTGACTGTGTAATTCTATTTGGAATTTAATTAAGTAATGGTCCAATAATGCTGGTGGGTATGCTAACACTTCTAGATTAGAGATAGTAATACCACGTGGAGAACCAGATCAAGAGTATTACCTTCGCAATGAGTTTTTTTGTGAACCAATTGAGTAAAGTCAAGTGTGTCGATAAGCGATGAGAAAGGCTTGCTAAGAGGATTAGTTGCATCATTTAAATGGATATTAAAATCATCAATAATTAGAATGTTAACTGCCCGAGTTATGAGGTCTGAGAGAACATTTTAAAATTCCTCTAAGAAGGATGTATAAGGCCCCGGTGGGCGATAGAGGATAATAAGATAGAAGAGTAATGGTGGGATAGCGGCTGACAATTACCACGATAAGTTTGTTTTGAGGGCCGCATAATGAGCACCTCACATTATGAGAGCTTAATATTTAGGTTAGGCGTAAGGTTTAAACTTGAATTGTAGATTAAGGCAACACCCCCACCTTTTTTAGATGACCGAGCAACTTGTGAACTGATATAATTAGATGGAGATGCTTCAATAGATTGAATTAGATTATTTTGCGTTAACCAGGTTTCACACAAACCCATAATATCAATGCTATGTTCATTAATTAGGTCATTAATTAGCAGTGTTTCATTTGAGAGAGATCTAGTGTTAATGAACCCGAGCTGAATGCACTCAGTGTCATTAACAGTAGTGGTAGGGTAAATAGCAATACAGGTAGATTTGATCTTAATTACATTAGCGTTTTTTGTTGAATTAATGCTGCTGATAGAAGACTGAACATGAATGAGATTATTATGGTTTTGTTTGACTAAAGGATGATGAAAAGCAGCGTGGCAAGGGAGGGACACAGTCTCAATCTGGTATGCAACACTGTCTAAGCTACCAGACTCCATACTCGCACTAGATGGATTTCTAGCAGGCTGTCTTAACAGCGTGCAACCAAGCATGATTTAAAGGTGTGTGTCATACCTGTCTCAAGCATCTGTCTATGTTCTTAGATAACGAAAGGGCACCTAACACAGAAAGGTGAAGGCTGTCCGCTTTCAGCATGCCAGGTTTGCTCCAGAAAGAAGACCAGTTATTCAAGAACACTAGACCCTGTTGCTGACAGAACGTAGCCAGCCAGTGGTTCAGCAAGACTAGTTTGCTGTAAATATCATCATTACCGCTCGCAGGTAAGGAACCAGAGACTCATCTCTGGTCACCAGAGACGCCGACTCATCTTTCTAGCGAGGTCACATGTCCTGGCTATGTTACTCTTAGTGACCATTGACTGCCTCATCCTAACATCATTGTCCCTAAGGAGGTAATCCAGCCACGTCCAGCAAGAAGGAGACTCTGGGGCAGATCGAGGACCAGGAGAGATTATATATCCACACTGGCCTGGGAACACCTCGTGATCCCCCAGTGAGATCTAGTCGAAGTGGCCAGGGAAAACGAAATCTGGGGTTCTCTGCTGCCACTGCTGCCACTGCTGCCACCGTGACCCGACCTCGGTGGATGGAGATGGATGATGGAGGGTCTGGTTCAATGGGCTGTGGTGTTTCAACCACATAACCATTACATTCAAAAAGCGTTGGTACAGCACCTTTAACAAGCTGCCTTCAACTGTTGAAGGTTGTTGGCTCTATGAGCTGATCGGTAGTGAAGTGTCTGCTGCAGACTTTAGTGTGAGAGGAGATGGTGAAGTGATCCCAGTGTAGTGTACATGCCATACACCTGGCCTGCCATCGACTCACCCCCATGGGTGAATTAATTTCTGCAAGAAAGGAAGAAACATACATTCTTCCCAAGATGGTTTCCCAAGATAACCCCTTTGCATATACAATGCCCATGACCCCTCCGTCCAGGACCTGTGGTTTCACTCCCTCACCATCTGGTTATTCTCAAACACAATGCCCCCCCACCCCCCGCTTGATAACACCTCGCAGAGAGTGAGAAAGGAAAGACATTTTGCATGATCTGCGATGAAGGTAGACACCCAATGCTCACCCTATGTCCCTTTCCCATGGGAAGAAAGTAGGACTTAATCCCCTCAATATACATATCTCTGACTGAGCCACCAAACCAGACCACTCACAGATAGATAAGATGCCAACATATGTTGGAATGTATGCTGTAACTTCTTTTCCTCAAATGATGAACGCTTATACATAGGAAAATCATCTCAGGGACTTTATGTGCCATCTTTCAGTATAATGTATCTATCTGTACGACATTGGAGGGAAGAGTTATTAAACATTTTCCCTAGAACTGTAATTAAATGTCATAGAATATTATGTTTAGTATAGAACTACTCCATAAGTTCTGTTAAGAATGTTTATGATAAGAGTGCAATTATGAAATGTTATACAAAGTCGTAGGGGCTTGGTAATGGTACTTTTACACACACATGCTGACACCTCCCCAGACACACTTCATGGAAACGCCCCTTTCAGATCTCCATAAAACCTAAGAACTGGATTAAGTCTGGGTCTTTTACCATCGAACGATTCGTGAATGTGAAGGTTTGATTGACACATCTCAGGTCTCTGCCAATTTCGAGACCTTTGCACAAGAAGAACCATCATTTTACCCACTTCAGCCAAAGTGTAGCCACTGTGACCTGATACACACACAAGCCTGTGTGTGTGTTCTACAGCTGGTCCCAAGCCACTGCTGCTTTCATCTTTGCAAATCACACACGTGCCACATGTGTAGTGAGCCGCACCAAACCGAAGCAAGCGCCTCAGCACCGAACCGATGTCATGGTTGGGAATTTTCTTTAACATATGTCTGACCCACCCCTGTGGGTCTTACATATGGTGGAGGATGCGGGCACCTCAGAGAAATCCCCAAGACGCAGTACAGCTGGGGGAGTTAATGAGGGGTATCTAGCGGCCCAGAGCGTCCTGCAAACCTGCAGTACCTCGCGGAGTGATGGTCGATCTCTCCGAGTGGAGAGATCCTCGACACTGCTATGCCTGTGGGGAGTCGGGTCACGTGACCCGAGACTGTCGCGCAGATATGCCCATGGTCACCATGTCTTATGGAAACACAGCTGGACAGAGGGGCAACTGTGGATGGGTAACCGTGGCTGGGAGACAAGGGGACAGACCCCCGCCGACAACCCCCGTGAAAGCCAACGGGAGAGACACTACTGCGCTCCTAGACTCCGGAAGTGCCGTGACACTGGTGCGGCCGGAGTTTGTCCATGGACCCCACCTGGTAGGAACGGTAGGGGTCACCTGCATGAATGGAGACAACGTCAGGAGAGAAAGAGAGACTGAGTGTGCAGTGGAGAGAAATACAAACAAGCAAACAGGTACCGTGCATTGACATGGACAGTCTGAGGACCCCTCTCGTGTATGACCCCCCCACTTCTACAGGACCCAGGAAACGTCCTGGGTTCGAAACCAGCCAAATCCAGATGTTCGTTCCAGGATTGAGACAGGGGCTCTTTCCTGTTCCCTTCGGATGAGACGTTAAACCGAGGTCCTGACTCTACGGGGTCATTAAAGAACCCAACGGCGCCCTTGGTAAAGAGTAGGAGATAACCCTGGTGCCCTGATTAAATTCCCACACAGCATGCCCACCCAATCACCCCTTGATATCCAATTGGCTCATTAATTCCTCAACTCTTCCGCAGCCAATGTGTGGTGAGCAGGCGCCTTAATGGCTGCCGTGCGTCACCCAGGTGGGTGCTACACATCGGTGGTCGCTGAGTTGTGTCCCCGCCTCCACCCATTCTCGAATTTCCCCAAGGGGATTAATAAAGTATATAATCATCATCATCTTCTGTACAACTACCCTCTCTGGATACCTTGTTTCTGGACTTCGACTCTTGTCTACAGCAACCTGGACTCGATACTGACACGGATTAAGCCCTGTGGAATATACTGTCGACTGCCAACTGTGAAGTGTGGTGTATATAACAATAAATCATTGTTTATCAGCATCAATCATTGACTGCAGCGCCCTTTCATCACAGAGTACTGAGTCAGTGCAATGTGTTCAAGCAGAATGGCCGTTCTTGGCAGTTTTTCGCATGGCCTTTAGATTATTAGCACACTAATGACATAATAATGATATTGACATATGAAGTATATTGTGATACACATTTTTGCCATATCATCCAGCCCTACCTGGGTGTCTTTGAATATCTCGTAGGATTGCTTGCACCTCTGCTGGTGTAAGCCAAATGCACAGTGACCCCAGAGCAGTGGCTAGAAAATGTGGCCATGATGCAATAATGTGCCTCATTGTGGACTGGCGTTTGTTGAACAGATGTGTCAAGTCCCTCTCCATCAAGCCAGCAGACAGGAAGAGGAGGAGGAGAAAGAAAATGTCGGCTCAAGTTGCTGTCCCTAGGAGGTTAGAAAAAATCCTTAGTTAAAACATTTGCAGTTACATTTATATTGCTCGTGTTTATTTCATGCAGGTGGCTTTCTTTAATAGAATGGATTCCTCACGGTTCCTCTCGGACCACTGGTCTTCTCTATTTTTACTAATGTTCTCTCACTTGCTTTTCAAAAGCAATTGTGTGTTGATATAGGCAGATGTTTCCCCACTGTGTGTCTGCACCCAAGGCCTGGGCAATTTTCCATGTAGCTGAATTTGTCAGTTATAAGGTGACGTCAGTCAGGCTTGTTCGGATGACAAGCATGGAAGTGTGCATCACTCATTCACCATTGCAACACATCCACAGATCTGAACGTGCACCAAATTCGGATAATTTAAGCTACAGGTTGGGCTAGTCCCATGTACCTAGAGTCTTATGTTAGCAGGATAAGTTCCAGGGTAACGTGACTTCAGTCAGGGTTCTTTCGTTAAAAAAACATCAAAATTCCTTCTCTACGTCTTCTCCAAATTCCTCCCACACCCGCTGCTTTGCCTCAGTCACAGGTACCTTGCAACTGCCTCCGGAGTCCTCCAGGATAACATCCCAGAAGGCCTCTTTCTTCAGTCAAATGGCATCAGTGACACATTATGCCATTTTGGCGATCTGTCTTGGGTGTGGCAGGGACTACGGGCCATCATAGACTACAAAGCAACACCTGTGTCTGTGTGGGATAGTGGGTAATTGCGTTGAGTGTTGTTCCTGTGTGGACACTAGGTGTTCAGTTAATGTCAGTCACCTGTTCTTGTTTACACCAACTGCACTGCATTTGCAATTAGGTCACTTCACAGTATTTAGACATTACTTCCCCATGTCACTTTGTTGGATTGTAGTTTTGCTGTTGTCTTTCATCTGTGGTTCATGTCAAGCTGTTGGAGTTATTATTTGTTTCATGAAGACTCTGGGTGAGTAGTTTTCACTAGTCTGAGTATTCTGATCCTGTGTTCCAAATGGACTTTTCTTCCTGCCTGTCTATACCATCCATCTCAGAGTAAGAGCAATAAAACCTGCATTACCCCCGGCATCCTCTGTCTCTGCTCTGCTGTGCTCTGCACTTGGATCCTCCACCATCTACACCCCAAATAACAGTCTGTGGTGAATGCCAACACCTCTCTGGCGGACGAGTTTAACACCATTTATGCACGCTTCGAGGCTAACAGCCAATCAAAGCTGACACACACCCCCGCCCGCCACACCCCCGGGGGAGAGGAGGCATTCACTGTGATGGAGCATGATGTGAGGTGGACGTTCAGGAGAGTGAATACCAGGAAGGTTGCTGGTCCAGATGGCATTACAGGTCGTGTCCTTAAAGCCTGTGCTGACCAACTTGCACCGATGTTCACAATCATATTTAATATCTCCCTCTCCCTGTCCATTATTCCCACCTGCTTCAAACGGTCATCTATTTTCCCTGTCCCCAAAAAGCCCCATCCCAGACTACCACCAAGTAGCCAGTAGCCATGACCTCTGTGGTGATGAAGTGTTTTGAGAGGCTGATCAAGGACTTCATCACCTACTCCCTGCCCATCACACTTTGACCCTCTACAATTTGCATACCACCCCAAAAGAGCCACGAATGATGCAATAGCTTTCATCCTACACACAGCCATATCCCACTTGAACACCAGGAGGGGAGGGTATGTTAAATTGTTATTTGTTGATTTCAACTCAGCATTTAACACTATCATACCCTCCAGACTGGTCACTAAGCTGAAAGACATAGGACTCCCTCCTTCCCTGTGTAGATGGATCCTCAACTTTCTGACCAGCAGACCACAGGTGGTACGAGTGGGCCATCGCCTATCATCTTCCCTCACCCTCAACACCGGAGCCCCCCAAGGCTGTGTGCTGAGCCCACTGCTGTACTCTCTGTACACGTATGACTGCGTGGCCACATCAGACTCCAACATCATAGTTAAGTTTGCTGACGATACAGTCGTGGTGGGCCTGGTCCCCAATAACAACGAGAGGTTCTCCCTGAAGGAGATTGTCTACTTTGGAGACTGGTGCCAGGAGTACAACCGCATGCTGAACGTCAGTAAAACTAAAGAGCTGATCATGGACTTCAGAACGAAGCAGCAGAGGAGCTACCAGCCGGTCAGCCTCAACGGAGCCGAGGCGGAGAGGGTGGAATGGTTTAAATACCTGGGTGTTAACCACACAGGACCTAACATGGTCCAGCCACATCAACAAAGGTGAAGAAGGCCCGTGAGCACCTCTACCACCTCAGACACCTGAGGGACTTCAAGCTTCCCCTCAGGGTGTTCAGGAAGATCTACACCTGCACCATAGAGAGCATCCTGACGACGAGCATCAACACCTGGATGGGGAGCAGTACCAAACACGACTACTTGGCTCTGAGGAGGGTGGTCCGCTGAGCATACCATCAGAACCACCCTCCCTGACCTGCAGGCCATCTACAAGAAACAATGCTTTTTTTTTTGCTCCCGGGCAAAAAGATTGCCCGGGAGCCCAGTCACCCCAACAACAGACTGTTCTCTCTGTTGCCATCAGGGAGGTGCTATTGCTGCCTGAGGGCGAACACAGAGAGGATGAGGAGGAGCTTCTTCCCTCAGGCCATCCGGTTGCTCAATGACAACTGTGGCTAGCTAAATTATAGCATGCCATATTATTGCCATCATATTTATGAGAGAGAACAATAGAGAATGAAAAAGAAAGTCATGGGGAAATGGCAACAGAAATGAATGGAAATTCAATAAATATTGTTTTAAACGATACAGAGGTGATAATACACAGGACAGAACATGTCAACACAATTAAGCAGGTGAGTCACCAGGTAACATAAGCTGAAATGTGCCCTGTGTATCCTCACTTTAATATAATGTTGAACTGCATTTCTACAGTCGGACAGCTTCCTTGACCAACGGAGTCCACCACGATGTTAAAGGGTTACCGCCTCTTGAGGCACCAACGACCCTGTGACCACAGCTCCCAGCTTCAGCAATGGAAGCATTGAACTTCGACCACTCTGGTTCGATGCCCCCAACCTCCACGGGGATGCGAGAAAAGCTCTGCCGGAGGTGGGAATTGAAGTCCACCCAGACAGATGCCTCCTCCAGACGTTCCCGGTTAACCCGCACTATACGTTTAGGTTTCCCGGGTCTGTCCAGAGGCGTCCCACACCCTCTGACCCAACTCACCACCAGGTGGTGATCAGTTAACAACTCTGCCCCTCTCTTCACCAGAGAATCCACGACATACGGTCTCAGGTCCGAAGACACAATTACAAAATTGATCATCGACCTTCAGCCTAAGGTGCTCTGGTACCATGTACACTTATGAGCATCTTATTGTTGAACATGGTGTTCAATGTGGACAATCCATGACTTGCAGAAGTCCAATAACAAAGCACGACTCGGGTTCAGATCAGGGAGGCCGTTCCTCCTAATCACGCCCTTCCCTTACAGAAGCCCCATACAGGACCCCTTTCAGGGTCTCCAAGACAGCCAAATTCTGTTAACTGCCATTTGGTGCATATGCAAAAATGACAGTCTGAGCCCCCATCACCCTTAGGCGTAGGGAGGCGACCCTCTCGTTCACTGGGGTAAACTCCAAAATAACAGCGCTCAGCTGGGGGCTTTTGAGTATCCCCACAACTACCTGGCGTCTCACACCTTGGGCAACTCTGGAGAAGAATAGTGTTTAACACCTCTCCAGGAGTTTGGTTCCAGAGCAGATGCTGTGCGTGGAGGTAAGCCCCACCAGATCTAACTGGCAATGTCCCACCTCCCTCACAAGCTCCGGCTCCTTCCCTCCCAAGAGAGGTGACATTCCACGTCTTCAAAGCCAGCCTTTTTGGTGGAGCCAGGCGGAGGGCCTTGGCAAGTCTGGTCCGCCTTGTCAATCTTAGTCTGGTCCCTCACCCGGGTCCCTCCACTTTGCCGTAGGAGGACCTTCTTGGAGCACTAGTCTCCAGACAACACAGCCCCCAGGATCATAGGGATACACCTTATTGGGCGGCAGGTAGTCCTGAGGTAGAGAAGCGGGTTTGCAACCGGAAAGTTGCCAGATCGAATCCCGAGCCAGACGGGAAAAAAATCTGGCAAGATGTGATCTGGCAACTGAAAGGTTGTTGGAGTCAGTATCAGGTACCAGATCCTGCCGTTGTGCCCTTGAGCAAGGCACTTAACCCCTAAAATTGCTCCCCGTGCGCTGTATATGGCTTCCCCCTGCTCCGGACCCCCCAGCGTGTGCCTGTGGGTGAGTCCTTGTGTGTATCTGGTGGGGATCCGCGATGGGTTAAATGCAGAGGAAACATTTCACCTCGTGCTCTGTGCATGTGTGTGACAAATACAATAAACTTAACTTAACTATGGGTTGACCTTATGTCTTATACAATCGCTATAAAAATGTTGGCCCAGCTTTCAGAAATGTTGGCCATTCAGGATATGTATACCCACTAGATTATGATTGCTAAAGCCAATGGGAACAGATACCGCTTTAGTGCATTAGTTTGGCGGCATTATGTATGTTCAATACATGTAGATAATATAGTAAGTAAACACCCTGTTTGGTTGGTTAATCACCTGAACCAGATTGCATTGGTTACAGTAAAATGTAAAGAGTTTGTTTTGGTCCCCCAGGATATAGATTTCTTTATCTTCATCACATGCTTTATCAAACAATTCACACAAAACAACAAGATACTGATTTAGAGCTTGTTGGTCCAGAACAGCATCACAATAGGGTTTAGGAGAGGTAGGTGAACCTGTAACCATAGCATTTCAACATCACCTTATATGAGATCCCCCTGAGTTGAACAGGATGTGGCTCTGAAGGATTCAGTCAGATTGGTTTATTTGGTAGGGACAGTGTAAGTTAATGTAAACAGGATTTTGAGGCATAGTCTTGGAGGGGGATGGGGCGGGTTACAGTTCGGTGGGCTTCAGATTGCATTGCTGATTTTTGCAGATGATGTGGTCCTGATGGCATCATCGATGTGACCTTCAGCACTCGTGGGACAGGTTTGCAGCAGAGTGTGAAGCGGCCGGGATGAGGATCAGCACCTCTAAATCTGAGGCCATAATTCTCAGCAGGAAACAGGTGGATTGTCCACTCCGAGTGGGGAATGCATCCTTACCCCAAGTGAAGGAGTTCAAGTATCTTGGGATCTTGTTTGCGAGTGAGGGTACAATGGAGTGGGAGATGGGCTGGAGAATTGGTGCAGCGGGTGTACATTTGCAGTCTCTTTACCGCACTGTTGTGACGAAAAGAGAGCTGACCCAGAAGGCAAAGCTCTCGATCTACCGGTCCGTCTTCATTCCTACCCTCACCTATGGTCATGAGTGATAGGTCATGACTGAAAGAACAAGATCGTGGTTACAAGGAGCCAAAATGGGGTCCCTCAGAAGGGTAGCTGGATTCTCTCTTAGGGTCAGGGTGAGAAGGTCAGTTATCCGCGAGGGACTCGGAGTACACGTTGACATTGAGGAAAACTTTTTGTCTAAATGTCAATAAAGTCAGCAATAAACGTGCTAACTTCAAGAGTGCTCCAGTGTTTTACTTCAGGTAGTCCAAGTGCCCATGTAATAAGCTTTTTGAAGTATCCTGTCCACTACTGTTGAGCACCTAACCCTCTACCCGCAAACAAACCAGAAATACTATCCCACTAATTACAGATTCAAAGCAGGTGAGGGATTATGGCGTGCCCATGAGGGATCACCGAGTCCCTCTACAGCCCAAGATGGGACACAGCAGGCAACAAGGAGGTGACACTGGAGTGCAGTCATGACACAAACATAATACAAATATACATGTTACATATCAACTGCATTTATATCATAGAAGTACACATGTGTTGAGACACGGCAATCACATATACATAGTACAGATGTTATATATGCTGCATTTTAAAATTAAAAATTAAAACGACCATAGAATTTTTGTGGGCGTGAATGCAGGTCTGAGTTGACACTAACCATCCCTTCAATTGAGCTTTAAAAGTGTTAATGAGGGGCAATCTCTAATCGTAAACGTTAGCTATTCCAGAGATTGCCACCTTTGAGATACAACAGTCTGGCCAAAGGTGGTGCGCCTGTGAGGTTTGTCACAGTCGCCTCTCGCGGAAGCTCTGGTGGCCCTGGCCGAGGGGCTGCTGTCGGCCCTCTGTATATTGCTACTCCTCCCCCATAGATGTACCTTTCCCCTTCTATAGATTTATTTGTTTTACCCCCGTAGCTTTATTTATAGTTAGTTTAAATGTGTCTCAGCTAGAATGTGACCATTATCTGAAGTTACAAGTTGCTGAGATCTTGAATCTTATTTCTTAGCTGCATTCGTTTATGTGAACTATTTTCAGCCCTTTCCTGGGAAGTTGTACAGTGCCCTGTAACTCTGTTTTGAAGGGCGCTTTATATATATATATATCGACATATGAGATATGAGAAAAACAAATGATCATTTAGTCAGGCATGTGTGTGAATAAGTGTCTGTTTGAGCTTACGGGTTCAGATATATGGAATTGTATACTACTGCCAAACACTATGGCAGATATAGGTGATTACTAACATCATGACACAATGACCTGCTATATCTGAGGAACTAATGTGTAATGCTGTGGCTGGTTCCAGCACTACACCTGAGTGTGTCAACCTCTCGTGTGCTCCTCGGTCTGACCTTTCATTTCCTTTTCATTTTATTTTATTTGCTCAAGAGGGACAGTGTACATTAATGAACATTTCAGAGAAACGTAAATGCACCCAATTGCAGCCCTAGGGCTGATTTCCATCGCTTGTCCCCCTGCCCGATGGTATAGGCTGAGTGACCTAATAAAAAAAGGTTAAAATACAAGCATAGTAATAAAAAAAGCATAAAAACATAAAAATATAAAAACATACTATCTGTGCGTGCAGATTTGTGAGGACTTCAACCATAGCCTCACGTGTTTTTTGAAGGTGCCAAGAGTTGTGCATTCCCTGATGGATGATGCAAGGGTATGCCAGAGGTTGCCACCTTTGACAGACAGAACCGTCTGACCAAAGGTGGTGCGCCTGAAGGGAATGACAGTCACCTCTGTCAGAGGCTCAGGTGACTCTGGCCTTAATGCCACAGACAGGGCGCCATTTAATATATTCTCCCAATGGTCGGAAATTTTGCATTGTAATTTTTGTGGTAAAGTATGCATTGATGGTAGAATGTTACACATATCACCTTTCAATGTAGGTAAAATGATTAAATTGTGTTTAGATATAGTGGGATGGATTTATTTTTGTAAAATAAAGTAATGCAATTTATTTTAAAAAAAGGATTATCTGATGTTAGATTTAGCCTAGTAATTTCATTAACAGATCATAAATGCACAGTTGATATGA
>CABFOT010116040.1:0-10793 GCA_900660305.1 Cetomimus sp. NI1144 | reverse complement strand
CTTGAACTCCTTCACTTGGGGTAAGGACGCATTCCCCACTCGGAGTGGACAATCCACCTGTTTCCTGCTGAGAACCATGACCTCAGATTTAGAGGTGCTGATCCTCATCCCGGCCGCTTCACACTCGGCTGCAAACCTGTCCAGTGAGTGTTGAAGGTCACAGACCGAAGATGCCATCAGGACCACATCATCTGTAAAAAGCATCAATGCAATCTGAAGCCCACCGAACTGTAACCCGCCCATCCCCCTCCACGTCTCGAAATCCTGTCCATGAAAACCACAAACAGGATAGGTGACATAGCGCAGCTTCAGTAACTTCCGCTGCGGGTTAGCCGGATTTAGGAGTTCCTCAAAGTGCTCCTTCCAACGCCTAATTACATCCCCAGTTGAGGTCAACAGTGTCCCATCCTTGCTGTACACAGCTTGGATGGTTCCCCGTTTCCCCCTCCTGAGGTGCTTGAGGAGCTCAACCATGTCCCGTTGCTACAAATGCCTAAGGCATTGCAGTCTGCGATAACCCTCACTCTACAAAACAAAATACATTGTTGTACTCCTCGCTGCACTGAAGGTGAAGTGGAGTGAAAGAAAGATCTCAAAACAAGCTCCCCCACACTGGCTATAATACATTAGATGGAAGAGGGAAGCAGAGCTGACATCAAACCTTCAAGACTGTTTTGTTTCTGTTGTTCACATGGAGATCAAGCTACAATGATAAAATCACATAAGATTCAATATTGAAAATGTGGTATCATGTATGAGATCTAGCTGGGGTAGAGATGGTGATAAAGCAGTCAGTCAAGTCATAAAAACACTGGATACATTGTGCGTGTAATAAAAAAAAATACAAAACTGAGAAAATATGAGAGAAAGGCTAATATTTGGTCTTCTGCCATGACACAACTACAAGTTATAGCTAAGCTAGACACAATAAAACTGATTATTTATGCAAGTGATCTATCTGTAGGAATGCAAAACAAACTGACCTATGAACCGTATTCTTTTCATATGCCATAAACGCAGATACAATTGGTATTCATTTCTTGTTGGACATGCAGCGAGCACCTCAAACCACTAAGAATCATTGTGCAAATCATTCTGTTTGAGTGCCTCATCCGTCATTAATTATTCATACTGGGATGACCTTCTCTGGGGGAAAACTCCCTTGTAAGGTTTTTGCTTTAAACATTAAATAAATGAGCAGGCAGGGATTATGGTTGGTTGATGTCAGCTCTAGCAGAGACAAACCAAAACAATGAGCAGATAGTAGGGCAGTATATGGAGTTGTAAATAAGGTTGGGTTCCGGTTCAGTTTTGGAACTGGGGAAGTGTGATGAATAAGCCCGTAGCAAGGCATCGTTTTTTTTTTTGTTTTTTTTTTAAAAATGTTTTCTTTGTCCTTTCTCCAACAAGTTATGTAAAAAGGTTTGATGAGCTTAATCCATAAGCAGATTCAACAATGGATTCAGATTTGATAAAATGCTCACAAATGCCTACCCTAGTTGTAAATGACAGACTGTTATTATGAGACTGCTCATTTGGTCAGGACAAAATCTTCTAGTCATTCCTCCCTAAATGCAAAGTTGAATTCCATCAGAATAAATGAATTCCATCAGAATAAATGAATTCCATCAGAATAAATGAATTTGATCAGAATAAATGCACAGTATAATGATGACACATCCCTTAAATCGGTGCTTAAAATTGATGCTGCCTCCTCATAATTGTCTCTTCTTCATTAAAGGTAGTGAACAGAATGTGATTAAAATTGTAAGAAATATAATACATCGATAATGTATATGAATATAATACATGGCTGGTCATTTTCCAGCCACCTTGTGATTACATTACTTTTTTTTATGTTGGCACAAACTTGTCCTACAATTAAATTTTCCAAAACTGAATTCTGTAATCATTGTGTAAGTACCAGGAAACAGGGCAGCCATGGACCTCTTCTGAAATCACTTTTGATATTCATCTGTACTAATTTAAGGACACTTAAGGACAATCTCCCTGAATATCGCAGTCATCTTTACAGTAAGTATTTCAGGGAACATGTGTTAAACCCAGCTCTTGGGCAGTACAAAATGGGTGGCTAGATCTGATAAGGATAAATGTGTAATCTCTTTTTGGCATGCCTGACATTCAAAGTTACACGCAATGAGATAACTTTTCAGTTGCGATACCAGGAACAGGTCGTTTGACTGTCTTGAGTTTGTTGTCCAGTTTAAGTTTCCTCCACATTCATTCAGTAGCAAATAATCACAACTGGTTCAGTAATGACAGATAAAGCGTAGCAAATTAAATAATAATTTTGAATATCTTTAGTGAAAGAAAAGTATAGTGTGTAAAATGAATACAGTATAGTACCGAGGTGAGTGACACACAACCTACAGTCCGTCTTCGCAACTTGGACCGAGGATGTGTGTTACGCAGGAAATAATCTGGCTTTGTATGAAAGACTTTTATTCAAAATAGTCAACATAGAAAACATTGTCAGCCTCAATTAAACACAACTAGCATAAGTTGTTGAGAAATTAGACAGCTCAGTCTTTCGATGGGTCATCTCTGTTTATTGAGATTCCATATCGTTCTGTAATCATGTGAAAGCAATCCAACAAAGAACACGCATGAATACTGGCCCCAGATGCCACGCGCAGCCTAACGGCTTGTTCCCCTGATTTGAAACTGATAACGTGTTCGTTTATGTGGATGAATGCCGATCAACTTTAATATTTAAAATTTCCAACCAAATAATTCAGCAATCTGGGTAGATATGTTGGCCACAGTTACAACACAGGATGATTCATATTAGACAGCAGCCAAGAGCAAAACAACTCCAGTCTCATCTACATTATGAGCACGAGAAGCAATCACTGCCTGGGCACAGATGCCATGGCTGCATTTATTTCAACTCCCTGTCAATCAATTCTGCACTGGGTCCATCGTAAAATAAAAATTAAACTATCTGCAGATGTTAAGAAGTGCATTGCCCTGCACACTGTATGTGATCCTACAGCAATCAAACTAGTAATTCAACATGACTGGAGGGAAAACTATGTGTACAAGATCAATTACCAAAAGCAATTATGAGCATAGTTTCCATCTCACTCCGTTTCTCATACTGACTTCAGTTCATACATATCGAGCAAAGGGCCTTCTCAAAATGACAGCATGCTAAGTAGATGCCCCTTATCAAATAACTGCACCATGTTTTGTCATATTGATCAGAGGTGATTATCAAATCCAAGAATGCCCAGTTGATACCCGCATCCTTGTGGAGAACCATCAGAGAACCACCAGAGAATGAGCACAGAACAGATGTAACTTGATCAAGTGTAACCTCCCGACTACCTTAGCAAAAGCTGTGAAATGATTGGCATCTACAATAGACAATAAAGGCAAGAAAAAAATAATCTTTCCTTGTTTATCGATGTAAATAATACCAAAGTATGAATAAGATTAGCAGATTCAATTCTAAATAGCAAAAAATAAGATAAATCAGTAAGGATGTTCCGATTTTAGTATCGGCTGATACCAGTGTGTTTAAAAAAAAATGCAATGGAAAGCGTGTGGGTGGACATAAACTTCACACGTTCGGTTGACAGCACCGCCCGGCCAGCGTCTCCCCCTCCTCGCCTATCGAGCGAGGAGGACAAGTTTCCGTCGAGCTCCCCTGCTGCTGCCAAAACTCGTCGACGAGCCGGTGTGCATGCTTTTGACACGATGGATTTGCATACGATATTCTCAGACTGTCGAGTCATATATTCGTTACGGACCCGATGTAAAAACAGCATAAGTTGGTTGTATTTTATTGATTCCAGTCTCTTTTGAGTTTTTATTGCATTATTAGGATTGCAGTTTCCACCTCAGCAGCCGACCCTCCCCCACCCCATCCTCCCCGTGTGTGTCTATGACTCTGCCGTTCAAATCGTCTGTAAGCTGCAGCCTACATAATGTCCATGCTCTACTGATGGGATTTTCTAATGAAAACATAGCCAAAATGTTGACATCTTGCTCAATTTGTGTTTTCTTAAATATTCGTTTTACAATTCCGGTATCGGCCACTAGGGGAGCCGATACTGCACATGGTGCCAGTATTGGCACATAATAGCCCTATTAATCAGTTAAATTGATCCAGAGCAACATGACACAATCACTTTGACCTGCTGGATGTTGACATGATGTTGTGTGTTGTTCTTTGCCCTGTGTGAGTGTGAGTGTGAGTGTGTGTGTGTGTGTGTGTGTGTGTGTGTGTGTGTGTGTGGCATTTCAGGTCACACTAGTGCTCTGGTTGCCCTAGCCACACTACTGCATGGTGGCTGGGACAAACAGGAATGTCAACCACAACCATTCCCAGTCTTGACACCACTATGACCACGATACTCAGTTCAGTCACATCGAGTTGTTCTATTGAACATTTCAATAACATTAACGCCTCTGCATTTTGAACCCAAGTTGGTTAATTTTCTTCCTCAGGCACTTCCCTTAAAGTGGAAGAAGTTTCCACATTTGCCCATCCTTTTTATTTGTATTGATTATTAGTACTGTAAGATTCCATTATTGATACAAAGGGCACCGTAAGTTACGACCTAGCTAGAGTGGTTACCCTTGCTTTCAATGAGGAATACCAACAATTACGCCAACTTTAGCTGTTCTCCATCTGTAATGGTGACTATGCAAAAAACAAATACCAGTTTCCAGTAACCTGAAGTACAAGTGTTGCATTAGTTACTTTAAGTTAGGACACAACAACAAGCTAAACGGTGCTCAGTCCCTAAATAGACGTGTACAAGCCAATCTGGTGCCAAAATACAGATAATAAAAGGTTCCAGTGTGTGTGTGTGAGTGAGTGATGAGTGAGTGAGTGAGTGAGTGAGTGAGTGAGTTACTTCAATAGACAGCTAGTATTATAAGTCAAACAGAGGGAGCTGACTGTTTTCTGTGGACTAAACATTGAAGCCACTTTTTGGGAAAGCTCCCTCAGAGCTAAACACAGCACAGGGCTAAGCTATCATAAATACATCATAATTGCAGACCGTATGGTTTATTTTGTGCATTGGAAAGACACAGAATGGCAGAACTGGACATTCAGGGAAACCAGAGAGCTGGAGTATCTCCACTTTACCACAGCGGTGCACAGCTGAGCACACGGAGCCAACTGGGACTGAAGCTGGTCAGGACCGCCACCCTGGGAATGAGAGCAAGTGAGCGCTGAGGCTCACCAACTATGGTCCCCACCGCATCCAAAACATTGGTAAAGTTCCCTTTGCTAAACCAGCCTCAAGCTACAAAAGCGGATGGATGCTTCTCACAAGACTACATCTTCAATCTGTTTTCCTTTAAAATGTTAGTGTAAATGTGTAAAATCGCTCCTGGCCCCATTATAAGATCTATGAACCGTGCTGCAAGCGCAATAAAGCCATGGTTTCCTAACAATGAGGGGAATGTGCTGAATAGGAACATCTTCCATGGCTCAGTCGGTACAGCGTTCACACAAATCACACTTGTATGTAACTACCATAAGAGAATGTCTTGGCTAGGCTTCATCTAAGTAAATCAGAGCAACCAAACTGTCACATTTACGCATCATTCCCATTCCAACAACCAAATGGCAGCATATCCTACAATTAAGAACGGACACTATACTGCATCCAATTCAGTCCGCATGGCTTCAGTCAGCAAAACCGACCCATACAATAAAGGAAGATGAGCTCCGTCTTCAACGACAGGGGATCCAGGGATTCAATTTCACAACCATCAAATGATGTGGGGGAGGGGGAATAAACTGCATCCCATTGATGCAGAGCTTACATCTGTTATTAAATATTCATGAGCAGTCAAGCACATCCCAACAACTGATACTGTGCATGGACGTTATATATTTTGCTTTGTTTGCACGGATAGATGACCTAGAAAGAAACACTATCCGGTTCATTGCTTGTGTCGCTCTGCTGTCATCTCTGACTAGCCAACTTTAAAGACTTCCTGGGAACAAGAAGAACGCAAAGAGACCCGTCTAAGCTATCATATCAATAAACCAGATGATATAATACCATCTGG
The DNA here is from genome assembly GCA_900660305.1 of Cetomimus sp. NI1144. Classification (NCBI taxonomy): domain Eukaryota; kingdom Metazoa; phylum Chordata; class Actinopteri; order Beryciformes; family Cetomimidae; genus Cetomimus; species Cetomimus sp. NI1144. The sequence continues at coordinate 4,733 of CABFOT010116040.1, read as the reverse complement.
AAGGATGACAAACACTTTCAAAGGAAATCAGAAAAAGAAAAGAGACAACGACCCAAACGGCGGCAAGATGTCACTGAAATTAATTAGCATTTATTTATGACTTGAGTCCGAGGGGAGCAGCACTTAACCAACAGGGCAAATGGTGGACTGCGACAATGTAGTGGCCCATTTCCAATTTGTTCATAGTTGATATAAAAAAATGAAATCGGCCTTTTAAACTATTTTCCCCATATAAGTTTTGTATCAGAATCAGAAAAACTTTATTAATCCCCTTGGGGAAATTAGTTTAATATATATACATACACACAAGGAAGAGGGCATAGTATAATAACCCGTTTAGTTTTTTTGTTTTTGTTTTACATAATATAAAATAATTCTATTGCTTTAGACTTTATCGAGCTGAGAGACACATGACTGGTGGCATGACATGATTAATCAAGGCCATGTGACATGAGTGACATATTCTCATGTTGTTGAACCAGTGTTCCCTCTGTATTCATTTAGCAGATGTGCCACCGCAGCAAGGACATTAACACCATTGCTAGAATTTATTTATTTATTAAAATCTACTTTATTTGTCTATCATCTAAAACAAAAATATGTGCAATTATTTTAGAAGCAATGATAGTATTATGAGTTAAAACATTTTTAACCTAAACCAAAAACATATCTTGGAACCAAACGGACATGGGACAAAACTAGAATAAAGCTGCATACAATTACGGTGCTGAACTGCATTGATTTATTCAATTATCATTTCACTTAAATTGAAGCTGTACAATGAAGTATAGTTTATAATAAGTAAAATGGGGATTTCACATTTTAGCAGCTAGATTTAGCTTGAATTGACATCAGCCTACTTAGAACAGCGTGCCTGGCTGGAATTTGGGTCTTGACCTTGTTGCCTTGGGACTTGACTTAAAACATGTTCCTCGTGACGTACGCTCCCATCTTGTGTCTTGGTCACATGCCAGGCCCTGCAGAGAGAAACCGGTATTTCTACCCGAGTCAGTCCCGAGTAGCTAAGCTACCTTTGTGTGTGAGAATGTCACCTGATCTGAAATATGAATCCACTTCCTCTGCTACATTGCAGCACAAAGCAGACAGCTCAAAACTGCAAATCTGTTACAAGTTAGCAGTACTCCTCTTACAAGAAAACAAATCTCTAGCAGCCATTATTAAAACACCACCCAAGTTCTGCATTCCTCTGCCATCTCCATTAGTTACAGGCTTTTAAAGATTCACCTCGTTGTTCTCATTGTAAAGGGTCTATCAGATATAAGCCTTAGCCTTTTCAAAATGCACCATAAACGACTGCTCCGCTTCAAATGTCAACGTGTGTTTGTGTGTGTGTTGAACAAACTAATAAATTGGTAAATAAAAATGGGAAAGTCCATTTTCACACAATAACCAAGATGTGACATTCTAACTCTTCACCCTTAGATGCCACACATAATTCTTAGCCATTAAACTTCAAATAATTTTGCCATTGAAGCATTAAGTAGTTCTGTAACACCAGGGCCCTCCATCAACCGTGTGTACCCACAGAAGTGTGTGTATACCGTCCGTACAAACTGTTCTACGCAATACATGGCATTTATGAACTTGTACTTGAGAATGTGCGTAAATATACGCACACATCTGACCAAGCATACAAACAAGCATCTGGTGGTAGAACAGAGAAACTCTAATTAGAAAGCCTTGCCAGTGTCACGGCTTTACTTCCGCATTCATGTCTGGAATAGCTGAGCCGAAATTATAACCGCCGTTTTCTCACGAACCACGGTAGTGAGGAAAAAAGTGTTCCAGCGCAAACATTCACACTTCAGACCACAACTCCTCCGCGATCTGACTTTCCGGGAGTTATCCCCGAAACTGTGTTTTTGAAGGAGAAGTAACGTATTGAGACCGGAGGAGTGTTTCGTTTTTCTATTTCTACATAATTACATAAGATGACAAATGTATGCCATTGTATAGACCCATCTGTGAACTAAAGGATAGCAGTGGTACCAAGTATCATGTTATCTAATCTTAGGTGATATACAGTGAAATGTTGCAGGTGATGGGGGCGGGACGGGAGGATCACGATGGAGAGGGACAGATCATGGCTCCTGCATAATATCCCTGTGTGATATGCATTCAGATGCAGAATCCACAACAAGCCGAGATTTCACCCCGACCCACACCCCAATATAATAGGAGCAATAGACAGCACTGGCAGAGCGATAAAAACACCATCACACGATGCATTTAATGATGTCAACAGAAAGGTGTTTCATTCCATTAATGTACAGATCATCTGTGATGCACATCTGACCCTGTTACATGTTGTACGAGTGCAGCAACGTTCTTTTGGGCTGTGACTTTAATATCAAACCACATGTACGTATCCCCGACAGCTCTCTCCTCTATTCTCCTTTATTTTGTTCCACAAAGCACGTTTTCTTTTGTTAGTGACAACTAAACGTAAAGAAATAAACAGAATATTTTGGTTGGAATAAATGAGGGCCCTGGTTTTTGTGACCGAGTCCATTTTATTATTTCTGACTAAAAAGAACTTGAAAACATAATTAGTTGTATATTTAACTGCAAGACGAGGAGCACTTGCTCTTCCACCAGATCAATATAGGGCAAGCAGAGCTCCATGAATGGGAAAACCTAGAGGATAATGAGGTAAATGGACCCAAAGTGCAATCATTTGGCTTCAGAACACCTGGATTATGATGTTTGGAATAATCTTATGGTCATTTTTTGCTCTTTTTGGAACTCTAAAGAAACGGTCTCCATTCACTTCATTTGTTTTGCGGCTATGGAGCAGCACTAGCTAACTTGCCGTGTGTTATATTGACATACAAACCAATGTTTCACCAATGTTTCAACTGACATGAGGGTGAGTAGATAATGATATTTACATTTTTGGATGAACTATTCCTTTAAATCCACTCAGATCTGTGAGCACTAGCCCAGGGCTGAACAAAGTGCCTGACTTTAGCTGACAGCAACTAAACAATGTAACCTTCTCTTTCACCTTCATCTCTCAGTTTGCTTAAAGAAAATACTAAATGTTGAATTAACAGCCCCAGGTCTATCTACATTTTACTAAAATTTACAGCAACAGCGCAACATTCGTGACAAGAAAGTAACTGCTAAGTCCGCCAACACTTCAAACCTAATGAAGTACAATATAGTGCACAATTATAACCTGAAGTGAGAGCGCTGTACGTGTTGACTGCAAGAATAAAAGGTGACAAAAATGGCTTTTTTAAAGCCATGTTAAACTGCATTTTACATAAATGCACAGAAAATGTACTAGCGCTTGTCCTTATTGTAATTGCTCTAAATGTGAAATATTGTTGACATAGCTTAAATTTGAGATATTTAAAATCTTTGACTAAACCAATGTGTGCCTTTATTTTATATTGTAAAATTACATTTGGGAAAAATTACATATTTGTATTCATAAGGGCTTGTTTTACTGTTAAAGTGAGAAATACAGGTAAATACAGTGTTTCCCCATTATTTGTTTTTCAGGCAGGGTGGTAGGTCCCTCAAAACTACCAGATTTGTTGCGTACACCACGTTATCAAACGCTTGTGCGGGGCCATGGTAGTATCATCCAAGGGGGTCTTATCAGCAACCTAACTGGACTTGGCCAGCGAGAGTGAATGAGAAGACCCAAGATACATTGCGAGTACGACACATCACTCAGGGTGTTTCCTGGCTCAGAATGGGCCTTTAGGAGGCGACTAGGCATGACAGAAAGCATGATCGGTAGGCTTTGCGATTTTGAGCCAGTAAAGGCAACGAGTCTGTGACCTGACTTTACAGAAGTTATGCATCTTCCAGTTATTTCTGACTACGTATATAATAATAAAAATGTCTATTATGCTTCGGTAAATAAACCTCAAATAACTAAACTGATTTGAAAAATGCTTTTCATCAATTAGAATGAATTAGAAATATATAATGCATTTGAAAATTATCCCACATTTGAGACATATATATATATATACACACACATACACATGCGTATCTTGCCATTTCTCTAAGAACAGCCTCCACTGCATCTTGAATTGGCCCATACAGCGGATTCAGAATCTGTCCTTAATGTCAAGTGGTGACAAACATAATAACATTAAAACGTGTCAGAGAGAGTGTGTGTATTTGAATGTGTGCAAGGAAGGAGAAGGACAAGAGTGTACCGTTAACTCCCACTCTACATACTTCATGCATGTCATCTTAACATATCGCTCCAGCATTGAGCCCCCTGTGCGCGCACGGAAAGAAACATGTACGGGCAACACCTGTTCGATAACGACGACACAAATTGCAGCTGAGAGCTCTTACCGCACGTTGAAGTCCCGCTCACTAGTCGATATTCACAGACCATCACAGCCCGAAGGACCTCTAGTCTCCAGTACAGGCTGATTGCCCCGCATCACGTGACGTACACAGTTCAGACGTTTCTTTTTTATTTTGCGCACCGGAGCGAGCCATTACATTTTCTAGCCGCAGGAACCCAAAAAATGTTGCATATGCAACCAATTTGGTCGCAGTGTTTAACCATACAACTATTTTTTTTTTTAAATGACATTCTTATTTTTATATATAAATATTTATTTCCCCTCGAATCTCAAGCCGGGCGGCACATTTGATTGGCAGGGCGGGCCGCCCTGCTTGGATAATGGCAGGGGAAACCTTGAAATACATAAGAATGTCATACTTAAGTGTTA
>CABFOT010116012.1:0-12568 GCA_900660305.1 Cetomimus sp. NI1144 | reverse complement strand
CAAAGTGTGAGTAACAAATATAACATAACACATTTGTCATGGTATTTGTGTGGATGCATAGGCTATAAAATATAATATATTTGGATAGTCATTTGAAACAAATACACAAATCCAGAACTAAATGAATATTTTCTTGTTCAATGACCAGGGCTATTGTTTGTCTGGGGTCTGTGTTAGCAGCAAACCTAAAGCAGACAGACATTAAAACTATACTTAAATATTTGTGTACATATCGCGAGTCATATCGTCATCGCAATATTCAACAGCAATATCGCATATCGCATGTTTACCCAATATCGTGCAGCCCTACTACACAGTGCAGGATAATAAACTTGATTGAAGTTCCATTTTGCCCTCGGGGTAGATCGGGTGGACGTTCCTGATTTGGGTACGACAAGCGATCATACCGGCCGGGGGTTCACGACAAGACTGGAGTACCCTGCTGACGGATATTAAGGAACCAACATGCTGAATATCTACAACGAGATCGGGGGGAATCCAGATGAGAGCGCGCGGAGTCAGCCCGTTTTGGCACACAGCTGGGCGCTGCAAACAGCTGATCAGACATCATGTCTGAGCCGTTACTCCATTGATTATGGCAGCAGCAACACAACAGTGACATTTTGGTGTTTTAGCCTGCAGCTCTATTTTCTTATGTATCACTCCGCGCACCAGCAGCAGAGTGATACCCGCTTACGTGCTGACGGAGAAGCATGACCGAGACCAGTCTCGCATGAACAAAATCTCCTCAGCGTACTTCTGGACCCCACCTGAACTGACCTATTCTTCTACTGACATATCCTTTCTTCTTCTCTAATGTTTCTCAAAACAAGGGCTCTATGAATGCTACTTATTCCTATTGAAGACTTAGCTGATGAAGACCAAGAAATACAGTTGGTTCAACTAATATTGACAAAAGCATCTGTTAAATGTTGAAATGCAATGTAAAATCTAACCATGATGCTGTTGAACTGAATATTTGTAGAACCAGAGAAGTTGTTAAAACGAAATCCATCGCTGGAAATGAGTTCCTGTACAAAATGTCAAAACCATCCAACCAAATCCAGCTGGCCTTTCAAAACAATGATTTTGGTCAGCGTAGACCGTATTGGATTTCCAAATTTGATTGATTAATTAGCTAAATTCTAAATAAATTCCTATACAAGAGGAAACTAGGGATTCAGGGACTCGCAAAAAGGAGGATATTTCACTGCAGTGTCACCGGGAGCTGAGGAGAATGTGGGATTGTTGTTGGAGGGCATTATATATGGATAATCTATCAATGGGGGTTTAATTGAACAAATAAATCAGAGCCCACAGGTTAGCAAAATAAATGTCCCCTTAGTTGTTCGCTGTAATGATTCACTGAAGGCATGTATGGTGGTACAGCTCTGCAGCGGTATGTATGGTTTTATTTGAGGCATTGGCTTGAATGTATATCCTTAGGGCGCCACAGACCACAAAGTGTAGAGTGCCATCACATTCATCACACTAGATTGAGGATTATTTTCTCAAAGCCAAGGTATGACAATATGCTACTTCTTATCCTTTCAGCCACTGAAACAGATGTGTGGGCTACCTCTTACATAAAGAATGGGTAATATTTTTCCACATCAGGAACTCTTAAAAGATGTCGGAGCAACTCAAGAGTGAATCTCCTTCAAATTAGAGGTATGGCATTTGTCAGGGATATTGATGCATGTAAGGGAACAGACAGTTCTTCCTGATTCAGAAGGGGACAATGAACCCCTCAACAGGTCGGAAGGGCTTGACATTATATAGAACAGCAGTCATAGCTGAGTCGGACTCTTGCCACATGTGAACTCCTCAGACATTACACGGAGAGCGAGAACATTTATGGTTATTCTGGGCTGTTTCTCTGCCTCTAGTAGGTCCACTAACTAAGCTTTTTGTTAGAGAGGGAAGGACACTTTAAGAGTTAACTCTGATATTGTCACTGTAATATTACATCAGCAGTTATCTTTGCAGAGAAAGAAATATATATCCGATTTAATATTGCAGAGCCCACATCTGCCTCTCAACTCCATAACCAATGCAAACATTAGAATCTATTAAAATGCCACTTCAAATGTCATGTACTTAAATTGTATTTGTTCATTTTCCATGTCGACAACACCACTTTTTCAAAGTAAATTTTACTTTATTGCCGGCTTTTAAATGTCTTGACATTTAAGAGGTGAATTTTCAGCGCTCCGGCAGACATTTGTGGAAGCAGGTGAGACGGAGAAACCCTGCAGGTCGTGTCAGGTTTCAGTTGTAGTCTGGGAACAGGCGTAACCCCCTGACACCAGCCTGCATGGTTGCTTGAATATAGATGATGAATAGAGATGCCTTCACATTCTGACTAAATCCAGCAGCCGAGCATACACGCACACCACGTTGGAGATGACACCAGATCCCACAAGAAATATGTTTGAGCCTGACAAAGGCCTGAACCAAGAAACCACAGCATGATTATGTGTTTGTGATTTATGTGCCAATATGTCTCATAGTGCCCTCATTTTGAAGGACAACCTTGTGTATAAGAACTAAGTAGACATATCAATTGGTCATGGTGGGGCATTACTTATAACAATATGACATCAGGATCAACAATTGTCCATTCATCACGAAGTGTCATTCCAGGTCAAATTGTCAAGCAGTAGAGGCTACAGCAGTATATTCAGGAGGATTTATTTGGGATCTCAGGCACTCCACTGGGATGAAGTCATGCCCCGCTCCTTCTTTTACCATCAGTAACTACAGCGCTTTCAACAGGGGTGATATGGTGATGAGGCCACTTATAATGAGGATTTACATGAGTAATAAGTCATCAGGAGGACTCGGGTAGGATGGCCACATCTGGAGCTAATGGCAATGGAAAAGCCCTTTCCTATTCATTCCTGCTGCCCGCACAGCGGACACTGAGGACTCAGCATGTCAGGACTATGGAGGGCTATTTTACTGGACAAAAATCTATTGTGCACCTAATCTCTAAAAGCGCTGACATGCTTTGTGTTCTTTATTATATTCAGCCGTCCAGGGTCCAACCAAAGCATGAAATCTGGAGCTTTTTCTGGAATTCATCTGCATATCCAGATAGATCAGCAATGAACACCAGCTGCACATACAAAGCCCTAACTACATAAGTCACTGCAGGGCTGCATTCCCCTGGTTCTTTAATTAACTTGATTTTTACATATGATAGGACAGCACATCACATCTAAGACGAGACTATCCCACACTGACTGAGCAGAGAGAATGCAGGGAGTCCTACCGAATGTTGACAATAAATACTCTAGAAATTGGTTTGCTCGTATTTGCATCCCATAAGTCTCTGACGTGATGTAACCTAATAAAAATAGATATTCCAAATTCACAATGGAATTTCCATAGTACTTGTGGTTTGTCCTCAAGAGGCAGACCAACTCTCTTTCGGCCACAACGTGGGATGGAAAGAAGCTATGTTGGGTGAGATTTTATGGGAAAAGAAGGACATTCAAGCTCAAGAAATAAAAGCTCCTCACTGGTTGTTGCCTACTATGAGCTATTATTATCACCCCGCAACGAGGCCACACCACGGTGACAAGAGTCCAAGAAATTAAAAATCTCAGAGAAACAAATGACTACTTAATACCATTCACAGGTTTGGAAGAAGCTCTACGGATGTATGTTGTGTAAAGTAACTCAGGACAGTTACCAGTTATTTCATGGCTGCCACTCAGTATATCTGGGATATATTATCAAATGTCATCAATGAAATATTTCCTATTTAGAAGTATCCCAAATGTGATTATTACTAGCCTACATCTTGCTTATTGATAATATATCCATTTTGTATCCATGCTATGACTAAACCATTATCCCAAAGATAAATCACTGTGGACTTGTTAAGAGATGGATATATACATGACAAATAACCATTCTGTTTCATGACTTATGGAAACATTCTGCCTTTCTTAAACGGATGGGATGAGGGACAAAAACTCTGATTGTAGTAAAACAAAAAAGCTAATCTGACATGTAACATAGGGAGAGGCCTTAAGTCTTGATGTCCAGACACAACTAGGGGGAGAGAAACATTACAAGGACGGGAGGGGGAAGTCCAAGAAGCACTGAACTATTCAACTGTTGTCAGTTTCCATTAAACAGAATCCACCATGAACACCGGGTCAAACAATCCCACCCAATACAAAAGGGCCTTTCGCAAGAGTTTTCTTTTTTGACGTGGACCGTGACCAAACAAGGTTTTCCTTAATACAAACAATACAATAAATTCCTACACACGCGATAACAAGCCGGTATCTTATTTCAATTCTGCACAGTGAACCCCTTGTGGGAGTGTGCGTGTCTAGTGTAGCAATGTGAATCACGAGAGTAGCCGACATTACCAGTGTGCGAGTGTGTGTAAGTAAGAGAGAGAGAAAGAGAAAAAGCGGGAGAGAGTTCACATCATCATCTCATTTGTTATATGCAGTTAAAACAAACTAACCAGCATCATGGGCACATCACTGAGGTAGGCAGCTTTTGACATAGGACACTTTCTTTGCCCACAGGTTTTTTTGTTGTGAAACAAGTATAAAACCTGCACTTTGGAGAATATCCTTCATACCAAAAATTATTGAATGTCTTTTCCCTGCTTTGGTTTTACCCAGACTGTAAGGATAAATTATAGTTTAATAATGGATTAATAGGGTGCTATAGGTTGTATGTGACACAGGGTAGACTAGACTGCTCTAAATGCATTTCATATTAGACCTACACTGGCACTTAAGTGGGACATGGGGATGAACATGTATCAGTGGCTTAAAATGTGTGCAAATCATTTTATATAACCAGGCAAAAAGAAAACACAGCGGAAACAATTACATTATAGGTCATGTCATTAGATTATTTCTTGTGCAGCTCAGATCAAGGGCCTGCAGGGACCAGGAGGTAGTCAGTCTTGAACATTCAAAATAAAAGGTAAGTTTATCTTATGGGAGGAGCTAGAGCCTGTAACCCCGCCCCTCGGCGACCTCGCATTCCACAGATTCCCACACTATAAGCTCACCTGGCTTTCCCCTCGCCACTAATAAGAAAAAGAAAACGGTACGCTTCTTTTACACACACAAAACAACAACAACCAAACTAACACTTAACTAGATACCAGGAAAGGATAGAAGCAATGAAGTTTCCAGCGGAGCAGGACGCTGAGGAAGACAGCGTGTCCCTCAAAAAGGTGTGCTTTGGCGGATGAATCGTTCAGAAGAAACATTTAAGTGTGGTACTATATTCTCTTCGTGCCGTTCAACATAGATTCCCCCCGGTGTATTCAAGACTTTCCATGTGCATACCGTCTTGCGCACAGATGCTTCCACCCCCACCCCTCCTCAGTTACTCTGCAGTTTAGTGAAGCAGCCAGTACAATAATAAAAACGCATTTCAGTACCTTGGGAGGACTGTTACAGTGCTGGTGGTGCTGCGGCTCGGACCCACATCAGGAACACGTAACTTCATCAGTTAAAGTCCGGTCGGTTCTAGTCCCACGCGTGGTGCGGCAGAGTGAAACTCGCCTCCATAGTCTGTGAAGAGGAAGACGACCCGGACCCTCCTCTTCTCCTCTCCTCTCCGCTCCGCTGCGCTGCTCCCTGGCTTCCAGCCCGAGACCAGCGTGCATGACGTCAGCGGTGCCTGGGATAAGCAGTGCACACTCCTGATTGGTTGAGTTCGGAGAAAGGGGGCGTTTCGGGGGCGTGTTGTATTGTTGAATTAACCAATGGTAGAAGGAGACGATAGTTTCCTTGGTTACAAGTGTTGTCAACGAAGAGGGATACCACAAGGTAGGCTACAGGGGTTAAACAATTATACGGATCATTTAGGTATATTATTATTATAATGTAACACTTTATATAATTTTCCTTGTCACTTTATACACCCTTTATTTTGCTTCCAACTTTAGACCAGATCATAAAACTACAGCTCCTCCCTGGCGCTGTCTATAAAATGCTAACACTACTGCTGGCCTGCTTTTCTGTAAAGATTTCTGTGACTTTTTACTTTGCCTTTATGCTATTGATGAACTAATAGCACATTGTGTTTAAGTAGTGCATTTATATATATATATTTATATATATATTGCATTTGCATTTGCATTTGCATTCTGTCTTGTCCTGTCTTGTTTATATCTGCTGTTTTTTGCACAACCTTGTGTTGCTCTGCCACCTACATTTCACTGCTCACCCTGGTGGGTATGTGACAAATAAAACATCAAATCTTGAATCCATGGGGGAAATAGACTTCCTGCATGTCTTCCTCAAGTGAGGATGATCATCCTCATCATGAAAATCAGCTGCTACTGTTTTAGGCTGCTATTATGTTCTGAAATCCTAGTCGTGTGTTGCTATTTGGTGTTGTTACTTGGGGCACCTTGTGCTGTGATGCAGAAAAACAACAACAAACAAAGCATTTGTGTCTGCTGGCAACGTGACCCTAGCAATAGCAATTATCTCCAAAGAGTCCAGAACAGGGCCTCGATTCTAATTCACATTAAATGCCAAGCCATTCCTGCAGAAAGAAAGACACGGTAAATGTGTTGTGGTATGGTGGCTGATGTATCCAAAGAGACAATCATGTGCATTAAAGGAATTCATTATTATTCCCTATGGCTCTGGCTTCAATGCCCTCTTTTATACCCTGCATATCAAATGGATTATGACATTAGAGTGCATTATAATGGCAGTCTTTAGCTGGGGAAACTGTTTCTGAACCCCATGTCATTTTAAACAAAATGACCACGAGAAGGGGTAAATAAAGGATTAGTCCCAGGGCCGGGTGTTTAGTAAGTGAACCAGTGCCATTCCACAGCCAAACCAGATAGACCCTAGAGATGTTCCAGAATAGTTGACCACTTCTACTGTTCTTCCAAAACACACCTTACCTTCAGTAATGGTTATTATCTATTGTTGCTGTGTCATTTAGTCTGGGGTTAATTCTTTGCATGATCTTACTAAAATCAAGGTGAAATGTTGGCCTTTAGCTAACTTTGCAGCCTCTTGCATTTTTTTTTATAACATATTCTTATACACCCACAGCTTTACAGTGATGAGTGGAAGGGATCTGCGTGCCTTCGTGACAAACTACAGAGCAGAGGACGTGGGTAAGTCAGTGGGGATGAATCTGAAACATTCCTGACTTGTGACTTTAGAGGCCCTTTGACCCGTTGGTCTTTAGAACAGATTTGACCTGAAGTCTCCATGTTAAGCGATGGTGACTTCCCAATGTAGCCTACCATCAAGGCTTTATGGTGCTGTGGTGAGAGGCAGCACTGCTTGTGTTGATTCACCTATCCCCCCTGAGTCACAGCTGAACCATAGTTCGAGTAGTATGTAACTACAGTTCTATGAGGGAGGCGGCGCCCCCCCAGGGGCTCCAATTGTATATCCAATCGTGTCTGCGATACCAACTGAACATTTTTACAACCTACTCGCTTCAGCCAATCAGGATGAAGGCAGCCTGCCTACAGAAGCAGCTGCAATCCCATTCATCAATTTTACCTTATTTCAGGTGAGACTGAACCGTGGCCAGCTGGGTCCAGAACCTAGGGGGCTCCGCCTCCCTCATAGAACTGTAGTTACATACTACAGTAACCATGGTTCTATTTCGAGAGGCTCCGCCCCCTAAGGGCTAAACAACTCTACTCCTAGCTGGATGTGGAAAAACAGCGTAACAGTCCAGGGAGAAAGGAAGCAGTCGAGAGACCGTTGTGAGCATAATTACACACTGTGTCCCTCAGCAAAAAATCACGGGGTCCCAAAAAGGGCCTATTGGGTGTGAAGACCCCATCTGTCCTGCATCTGCAAGAGGCATCAGATCCCTTAACACACTGTGACAACCCCCGGGGTGTTGAGAGCTGTCACTGACCAAACTCTGTGAAATATCAATGCCCACACCAGTAATGTAGGTTCAAACACAGAGGTTTAATGTAATTGTTTGCGGGATGAAGGGGTTATTGCGATATATACTCAGTCTCTCGGCATGACAGCAGAGTAGTTCAGGGTCGGTCCTCAGAGACGGTCCTCATACCGCCAAGGGGTCAGACACACAGCAGATCTCCTCTAAACAATCCTCTTTGTTTCTCTTTCCTCCGACGTCCTTCCCGGCTCCTCTGTCTTCTCCCACTCCATCTCAGCTTCTCTCTCTCACGCTCACACTTCTCCCACACACTCCTCATGCTGAGGTTCAGTCCCCTTTTAAAAGCCTGTCACTTGGCTGAGTCATGATTAACGCATTCCTCTCAGCCGTGTCCACCCAGGCACCAGGAGTATGAAGGCTATCCCTGAACTCCACCACTCTTCCTCTCCTCTGTCTGTCGTCTGCCACATACCTCCCTTTCAGCCTCGACCCGGAGGGAGAGGCGATACCGCTCCACAACACCCGTGGCCTTCCTCTCCGGCCGCCAAACCTCCTGGCCCATGCACTCCCCGCCAGACACTCACCAACAAACGAATGCTCTGGTGGACAAACTCTTTGGCAGATGAAACCCCCAGCAGACGAACTCCCCAGCGGACGAACCCTCCGGCAGACAAACTCTCCTGCAGATTAACCCCTCTGGCAGACGAACTCTCCGGCAGCCGAACCCCTCTGGTAAACACAAGCTGCCCGGACCTGCTCTCTGCTCTGACTAGCACTCTGCTCTGACCCACTCTCTGCCCGGACCAGCAATGCCCAGCCCAGCTCTCCACTTGGCCCAGCTCTCCACTCGGACCAGCTCTCCACTCGGACCAGCTCTCTCCTTAGGCCACGTTCTTGTTCAGGCACCAGGAGCATGGAGGCTATCCCTGCCCTCCAACACTGCTCCTCTCCTCTGTCTGCCACAACATATATACCATCTACTAAGTCCAGTCAGTGGCGATGCTGAGCACAGACTGAGAAATGGAGCCTGAGGGAATATCCAGCAGGTAGAACTCAATGGTGATGACCATGATGCCGCCGTACAAATGTCCTGTACGCTCACACCCTGGAAAAGAGCAGTCGACACCGCCATGCCACGGGTAGAATGGGTTCGGAGGCCGGTCGGACTCCTCCGACTCATCTCATAGGCCAGTGTGATACAATCACATAACCAATGAGCGAAGCGCTGTGCTGATAGTGGCCGGCCAATAGCGGCACCAGCATAGCACACCAGCAACTGCATTGATAAACGAATCGACGCTATGCGCGCTACATAGCACGCCACTGCACGCACTGGGCATAGCTTATGGGGTCTGTCCTCCTCAGCACTCAGGTGAGGTGGGAAGTTGTTGAGGGTGATAACTCTTAATTTGTAGGAGCTTGTCACAACCTTAGGTGTAAACGCTGGCTTAGGGCGTAACACCACACTGCTCTTGTCACCAGTGACGGCCAAACAGGCTGGCTGTGTCAACAGAGCACATATCTCTTCGACACACTTTGCAGAGGTCAGGGCTAACAGCAGTGCTGTCTTAAAAGACAACAGCTTCAAGCAGGCCTGAGCTATTGGTTCAAAAGGCGCATCGCATAATGCATCCAGAACCAAACTCAAATTCCATTGAGGAGTGACAGCGCATGCTACAGGCCTAGCACATTGCATGCCTTGCAAAAAACAGTTCAATAGGGGGTGAGCGAACACTGTAACTCCAGTGAATCCCTCATGTCAGGCAGATATTGCTGCAGCATATACCTTAACAGTCGATGGTGCTCGTCCAGGAGTAATTGTGGGAAGTTCAGAATAAGAACTATACTGCACGTCAGGGCGTCGGTTCACCCCCGCTCCGGTGCACCACCGCTTGAATATTGGCCACGTAAGAGTGTACAGTCGAGAGGTAGAGGCTGCTCGGGAGCCCATGATAGTGTCTATTGCTCCCGGTGTCAGGCGCCAGGCACACAACGGGGACCGGAGTACTGGCCACATGGTCACTGATCCACCTGCCTGCGAGAGAGCAGTGCTCAGCATGGAGATCTGCCATGGTCCCACCCTCACCGAGGGCTGGAGTTCCACGAACCATAGCTACTGAGGGCAGTCGGGAGCCACTAGGATCATTGAGAGACACTCAGGCCTCACCCGCTCCACTAACCTGGGTAGGAGCAGCCGGGGTGGGAAGGTTTAGAGGAGGCATTTTGGCCAGGGATCATGTGCGAAGGCGTCCACCCCTACGGGAGGGTCGTCCTCTCTCAGAGCGGAGAACCACAGTGGACATTGTGCCGTCTCCCTTGATGCGAATAGGTCCACCTGGGCTGTTCCGAACCGGCTCCAAAGTTGGAGCACGATCTCTGGACATAGTCGGCACTCGTCATCCTGATGAGGACCTCCTCTGGACATGAGGTCGGCCCCCACATTCAGAACGCCCAGAATGTGACACGCAGACAAATAGCGAAGTCGTTTGTGGGCCCAATGCCACAGGCCCTCTGCGGCCTTTTGGAGTGCTTGGGACCATACACCTCTGTAGAGGTAAAAATCACCAAGTTAAGGAGGTTAATTTGTGTTCACAGCTGAATTATTAAATGAAGAGATAAGTATCCAAGGGGTTATAGTTAAATTATTAAAAGGCCTGTCCACTATTGACTAATGATAGGTGCTGTCTAACTGATGTCCCCAGTTAACCTTTCAGAGTTTCCCAGATATGAAAAATTAGAAAAAAAGAGCATATGATTGGGAGGGGGTTGAGAACAGGCTGGAAAACGATGCCCCATTTATTCAAAAGTGCTGGCTCAGCGCCGCCCGCCCTCCCCAACTTGCTTTATAAGGGTAGAAAATAGACAACAGTGGACACATGGGTCACCTATAAGCATTCTAAGGGGGATTTGAGAGGAGGAGGCCCGACACGCAGTCCCAAATTTCAAGTTCAAACTGGTTCTGATGGGAAAATATCCTTGAAGTAGAGTTGAAGTTTTCAGGTTTGGGGGGTCAATACAGTATATATATGGCTTCATATTTTATCAAGATTTAGTTCAAACCCGGGTTTCTACTCATGTCTGTCAGCCTGTCTTGAATGCTTCATTAAACCTTTGTTCACGGGCGATTTACGCTTCAGGAGTCTTTCTTCAATAATGATTCATGGACCTTTTTGAATGTAGAATTATATATGAGTTATAGATTAAAGTCAACCATGACACCTCCTGTGACATGGGAGGTGTCATGACACAGGAGGTGTCATGACATCACAGTGGCTGTGTAAGCCACAGTGGCTTACACAGTGATGTAAGCCACTGTGGCAGTGTTGTCCGACTATCTGGACATCGTGGCCCTGAACCAGGGTCTGGAAGTGCCGGAGGACCAATCGAACCATCTCCAACTCTAGGAGGTTGATGTGGCATGTGGACAGAGGCCAAACTCCACTCACAGCCTGGCCCTGACAGGTCCCGCCCCAGCCTGACATGGAGGCATCCGTGAAGACCTGCATGTATTACGTTACCCGTCCCAGATGAACGCCCAGTGCTATCGCGCAGCCGTCTCGCCAATAGGCGAGGTTTCACCAGAGCGTTTGGAATACCAATAGTAGGCAGAACCGGTGATGCACCGGGTCCACCCTGAGCTGAGAGAACCATCGCTGCATCCGGCGCATGTGTAATAGGCCTAACGGGACCACCACATGCGCCTCCACCAGAAGGCAGAGGAGAGCCATGGCTGACAGGGCAGTCATGCAACGGCCCACCCGAAAAAGGTGGAGCGCCTTCGCTATTGACGCCCTCCTGGGTTCAGAGAGGTGAGCTCTCATGTCGACCGTGATTAACTGAATACCCAGATACACCACCGTCTGACCAGGAATCAGGGCTCTCTTCTCCCAGTTGATCGCCAACCCCAGAGTCATGAGATGATCTATCACCAGTCTGGAGTGTGTGACTGTGTCCCCCTCTGAGGGAGCTAAGATAAGCAGATCGTCTAGTTAAGCCAGGACTCTAACTCCCTGGCGCCACCTCCACAACCTGTGTGAACACACGTGGGGTGAGCATATAGCCAAATGGCATCCTGGTGTACTCGTAGATGGCACCCTGGAAGGCGAAGCGTAGCAACTTCCTGTGTCTCGGCACAATCGAGATGTGGAAGTAGGCGTTGATGCGTGTACATAAGTCGCCCCTGCGAGTCTGCTATATCAGCCATTTCACAGTGAGCATATGAAATTGGCATCTGCCGATGTGGCGATTCAAAATTTGCAGCTCAAGGATCGGGTACATCCTCCCTGTCCATTTTGGGACTAGGAAGTATTTTGAATAAAAAAACCCAGTTCCAAAGCATTTGAGGAACTATCGTCACTGTGCCCCTCCCTAGAAGGGCTGCAATCTCTGTGTTTAGAATGGCAGCCATCTCTGGTGACGCCACCTCCGCCCAGAGAACGCCCTGAAAAGGTGGGGGCCTCTGGGGGAACTGTAGGTTATAGCTGTTGCGCAGCGTCCTGTCCAGCCATTGTGGTATCTGGCAAAGAGGTTGCCACCCGGGGTAACACTCGCATAAGGGACATGCTGTGAGCTGGATAGCTCCTGGCAAGCGTGCTGTCAAATCCCCGCTGGCCTCTACCACTGCTGCCCCCCTCCCCCCGCGTGGGTGGAGGCACAGCCCTAGGGAGGCTACCCT
>CABFOT010115955.1:0-12443 GCA_900660305.1 Cetomimus sp. NI1144 | reverse complement strand
AAAGCTTAATGATGACTAAATATGTTACTATAATTGATTAGGCCTTCTAAATCCTTAATTCACTGAATGGTACCTACTTTATTAAGGGCTATACTATCTGGTCCAACTACAGTGAGTAAGCATAAAAGAAAATCCCAGTGAAGAAGATCTAGTGGAACTTGCTTACTTACTTTTGGGTCACACCATTTGTGTGTTAAGGCTGTATTAAAACGGGCATATTTCCAGACAACTCTGATGGGCAACAAGCCTTAAAGGCAGGGTAGGCTAGATTTGCTCCCCCTCCCTTCTCTGGTCTCCTGTAGTCCTGCCCCTCCGCTCACTGCCCTCCCCCTCTACCTGCAATGTAGACGTGAACGCGCATGTTAGTTGAACATAGCGGCAGAGCAACACTGACTACTAAAACCGAGCAGCATTTTTTAGTATAGCAAAATAAACAATGTCCGAATCACAGGTCAGAGTCTGAAAAATGCAATTGTATGTTCGGTACCAGCAGTACATATACTTTGCTCTAATTGTTTATGTAAACAAATACATATATATATACACGTATTTTGCCATTTCTCTAAGAACTGACTCTGGATAAGCACTAACCGCCTCCACTGCGTCTTGAATTGGCCCATACAGCTGATTCAGAATCGGTCCTTAATGCCAAGTGGTGAATGAACATAATAATATTAAAACGTGTCTGTGAGAGAGTGTGCGTGCGTGCCTGTGTGAGTGTGTGTATTTGAATGTGTGCAAGGAAGGAGAAGGACAATAGAGTGTACCGTTAACTCCCACTCTACATACTGCATGCTCATGTCATCTTAACATATCGCTCCAGCATCGCGTTTGATTGGCAGGGCGGACCGCCCTGCTTGGGTAATGGTAGTGGAAACCCTGGATTGGTTCAAGGTTCAAGGTTTTTTATTTGTCACATACACACCTAGATAAGCAGTGAAATGAAGGTGCTAGCACCACCAGATTGTGCAAACCAACAGTTAACAAGGCAGCACTAGACACAGTGATGTTGTGCAAATGAGCAGGTACGCTAAAAAAACTCATTAGTAGGCAGGCGAGATTTTGCGAGAGCGACATAGAACGAGCCAAGTCACATTATGTGGAACCAGTAATGCATTCAGTTCAATTGTCTGTGAAAACAAATGAAAATATGCAACATATTTTTTTATTGCAAAAGCAAAGTAATTGAACAGTATATTAACTCTTTACTGTTTAAATTATAGATATAAATACAAAACACTATTAAGACACAAACCTAACCCAACTACCATTATTTTACTATGAATAACAGTTACAGTTTTGATTTTAAAAAAAATAACAGCAAAATAAATACCAAGTGCAAACTTCTATACTCTTCTATTGTACTTCAACGATTCTGTTTCGGTAATAAAACCATCTGTCATGGCATGTGGTGGTGTTTGTTGACAGTAGTGGCGGGGTCTTAACTTCAATCGGATTGAGAATGGGTTTAGTAGATCACAGACAAGGAAGCCATCCAGCTTATATAGTTGCCCCGTATACAATAAAATACAAATTCCGTACTTTTGAAGTATACGGCCGTATGAGCATACAAGAAATCTGGTGAGATGGTTTTGAACTCAAATGAGTTTTGACACCAGACCATAATGTTATGTGCGGTTTTACAACTGGGGAAACTTGACCACAGCACCATTTAACAGAATATAAATATTCTCAACAACTTTTATATAGAGAGTGAAAATACAGACTTTGTTTTATATAGGTGTAAGTAACACTGAAATTACTATGGATAAAGTACTTTTATTTTGCACCTTATGTACATATTGTTTATCTTAGTTTGTTGTAAGGCTTTTACTTTACCCATTTCTACCAACCAACCACCTCTCTTATCTTCTCTCTCTGTCTCCTTTGTGGCAGAATGCAGCTTGCTATCGGACCCAGCCCACTGAGAGGCGCCTGAGCCATGATGATGGCCGAGAGAAGGAAAACACGTTGGTGAGGCGAACAGGCCGTGCACTGCCACCAAAAACCACTGTAGCATCGCCGACAGACGCCACCATGCTCCACCTGCCCTCCTGATTCTACTCCCTGCACCCTCCCTCAGTCAAACCAGCCACAACGCCCTTCCAACGCCAGGCAGTCAAGTCAGCATGGCCACACCCTTCCTGTGGAAGCTGTCTTCCCAGAAGCTTGGCTTCTTCCTGGTCAGCTTTGGGTTCATCTGGGGCATGATGCTGTTGCACTTCACCATCCAGCAGAGAGCCAGCCACGAGAGCAGCGCCATGCTGCGGCAGCAGATCCTGGACCTCAGCAAGCGTTACATTAAGGCTCTGGCTGAGGAGAACCAGAGTGTCATGGATGGGCCCTATGTAGGCACCATGACGGCCTATGGTGAGTAGCTAGCTCTCATGTCTTACGGCAGTCCCTGTGTCCCAATTGGCATGATGCCTTCAGGGAACAGGACTGTCCTTTTCACCTAAAGTTTTACTCACCACATACGCTTTTCAGCAAGGCCCCACTACATTGTCAGAACAATCTCTCTCACTCACACACACTTACATCTGGGAGCTGCCCAGTACAACCAGTCCTCCTTGCCAGTTCAGGGATTCCAGCTGATGACCTTCAGCTCACTTGCCTGCTTCTGTAATCTTCTGTAAACCGAAAGGCACATTGTGGCCTTTCGGTTCTATCTCTCCAATAAAGCTTACATTGAGTCATCTCTCACTAAAAGGTGGTGAATGCCGTCTATAGGCCGTATACTGCAGGATATCGTAGGAAACGAACACTTTTGCAGCTGCATTGGAGCATGATACTGTAATGGCGCAGGTCCAGAAGACCCATCGATAAGTTATTCATGCAATTAATAGACCTGTATCGCTCAATGGGAGGCTTCATTGGAAACCTGAGATTGGAATTGATTGTGCTTTAATGCCCAGAGAAACAACAGGGTACAGTAAAGCTTGGAGAGATCAAATCACCTCCAAGATAATTTGTTGGGGGGGGCTGGAGTAGTATGGAGAGAGAACAGTTCAGGACTATTCATGCTGTTCTCTGACCTCTCCTACTTCCAGGATTATTATTAGCTATAATGCTATATTCTTAAGCAAGTAATTCTCATTATCCTCAGTAATATTCACTTGAAAAAACAACATTTGCTTGTCATAAGTGGCATGGCCTTTACACATGTCTGGGTGAGGAAGACGCAAGTTCCCCTTTTCTCATCAGGCCACCTCCGCCATCATCTACTAACCAGAAACACCGCAAGAGAGATGAGGCAAGCAAGAGGCGGCACTAAGCTGCCTGCAATTTTTCTCGAGGTATATGCTAAACTTACGGACGGACGCGCATGCGCAGCTGTCCGATAATGGACTCATAGCTTTGCAGCCGTTAGCTGTGTAGCTTGGAGCTAGCTGCTCGAGTCTCCGGACCGGCTCTGCCCGGGTCGGTGTATGTCTGCCGACATTGCAGCACATACCTGGTGTCCCACTGTTATGTTTATTCCCACAAAGAGAGAGAGACGTTGTGTGTCTTTCATTTTGGCTGCCGGGACTCGAGCCGATTCAATCACTAGTCTTTCAATGAGTGAATCGCAGTTAGAGGGAACGTGACTCCCTCGTTGGTTGTAGCGCTAATTTAGAAAAGAATCGAACAGAAAGAGAATCGGACTGATTCTTTTTTTGGTCCGATTCTTTCTCGCTCAACTCAAGTAAATATTGCATTTTTAGATGGCTTTTGCACATGCTGATATCGCAATGACGGTACATTTTCGATATATCGTGCAGCCCTAGTGCCCTCATCCCCAAGCTACTGTTAGCAGGCTCTACTTTCCCCATTTCTCTAGACAATATTCTTTCAACGGTTCATAGAAAGATGAACCTCAACATCTGGCATGTTTAATCAAGTCATTAGTAATGTGCAATTCAATACAGCTTTTAATTGTAACATAGAATAAACAAATTAAATAAGGTTAGTTTTTTTTTAACTTTATTCTCTGGACAATAATATCTCTCATCAGCTATTAGTCATAGTGCACCAAAGAGAGACATTTGCTTAAAATCAGAACGAAATAACATAATTTAATATAATTTATTAACAACTTTTGCGGTAGAGTTATACCGCACATGTCCTTGTCATATCTTGCAGATGTAAATCTTATATATATATAAAAATTAAAAATAAATATATATATTTTTACAATCGTATAATGTATACACACACACACACACACTCGCACACAATGGTGGTCTGAAATCATTAGATTATTTGCGGCTAGATATGATCCAATCCTAGTCGGTGGCTTTTCCTGTAATATTAGCCTCTTTCCAGGGAGCAGTATCCTGCCCAGATTGTCTTGCTCCCCCATGAGATGGACACATCTTGATGGAGCTGACAGAGCAGCAGAACAGTCTGCAAACTGCTGTCTAATGTCACATAGAAATCCATTTCATATCCTTGATTAGATAGTGAGTTAGGGGAAATTGTGCTTCCTGTGTCTACTCACTCGGTCGATGATTTGCCCAGATACGACCATAATGAGTTTAAGGGGAACTAGAGCTTCCTACTTTGCTATCTGTAAATGACCCATAGAATCGTAATTCTCGTGAATTAAATATGGTATCACATATGAAAACCCATTTGGATCATTGCTGGAACATTGTTCTATTGGTTTTTAGTGTAATCTTTAATGTTGTTTGACTTTCATATTACCAGACACGTCAATTAAGAACAAATTCTTATTTAGAATAACGGCCTGGCAAAGACGGGAAATACCGCCTGTGGGGAGGGGTGGTTGGGATTATAAAGTAAGGATAGAATAATAGAATAGCATGAAAGCAAATGTATGAGCAGCTGGTAGTCTGCCTGTTTTATTTGTTTTATTTAACCTTTATTTAACCAGGAAGTCTCATTGAGATCTAAATTCTTTTTCAAGAAAGCCCTTGCCAAGGTAGCTGCACTAGGCCTACACAATAATGACAGACAATAAAACAGTCAGCAGTGCATTCAACAATACACAGAGACAGCTATTCAGTTTGGAGGAAATTTTTTCCATCTAAAAAAAAAACATGTACATTCCTCAGTCATAGTATCTTGTATGGGACTTTTATGAACACCCAGAGGTATGAGATTAATGCATTTCAGATCTTCCTGTAGACTATTCCATGCACACCATAACAATTATTAAAGAAAAACATATGTATGTTGCAGTTTGTGTGTAGCCAAAGATGTCCATCCCACCAATTGATAGTGTTACTGTGGTGAGTTACAGGCTTTGCATTAGTAATAAAATGTAGGGATGCATTATACACTGAATTAAGGCTCTGCAGGTCAGTGGAAGTTGCATGCATGTACATGAGATCAACCTAATCAAATACAGACATAAAATTAGTTTAATTAAGTTTATTTTTTTTTAAACTTTAAAACAAAACCAAGATTTGTTCCTGAAATAAAGTCCAGGTTTTATTCTAAGTTTCATCACCAAGTTATCGATGTGTATTTTAAAAGAGATATTGCCTCATCCAACCAAATACCCAAGTATTTGTACAAGGACACCCATTCAATTTATTTACCCCCAGATGTTAACGTGCTGAGCTTATCAAGCGGTTCTGAAAGGGTTCTTGTGAAAATCATGAACTTCATGAACCTGAGCATTTAATCCTTAACCAACACAATCAGTTCTATGGATTTGTACCCATCAATAGATATCAGGTCATCCGTTATCGATTTCTTAAGCCTCGTTTCATATGACACTATTATGTTAGTGTTAGTGTCGTATATACCCAGATTTTAATTGGATCCGGACTTCTGACATTTAAATGTAGGAAATGGTCCTATCTTTGATATCTGATTATAGTGCTACATGGTGGACTGTTATACATAATCCCCCTTTATCAGAACAGTTGTACCATCTAGGGATGGGACAGTGTGGTAATCTCATGATTCAATTAAAAATTGATAAAATTAAAAGCCACTATTTATTTATGACTGAATAATAGCATACCTTAAGAACCTATAGGAATAAAATAGCGATACCATAGTGCAATAAGATCACTATAATCCTATTTTGCAAACCCCACACACACTATAATCCCCTATAGGGATAGTATATACATTTTACAGCGAAGAAAGTAGCTCTTATTATAAATGCATTATTATTACATCCATTGTAAATGTCACAATGTCCTCCTTCGTTGATTTTTCCTTGTTATGTAGTGAAAATATTCGTTGGCGTTAATAATTATACAGCATCAAGCGTCCCATCGAGAAGCCTGCTGTTTCCCGACAGGAGCTAAACCCAGATACTTGTCTTGTCGACAACTTTTTCACCTTTTTCAATTCTCACAGGAAACCCAAAGTATTGCCATATTGTTGACTTAAATGTACATTCCCGGTGAAAATGTCCTCTTCCTTGTCTGCCATATCTGCCGCTTGGCTTTGCAGTTTTGCATTGCAGTGTTTTAGCTCTCTGCTGTACAAACTGTGCAATGGGCAGAAAAGGGGGAGAGGAGGCAAGGATATTAAGCAACAGTCCACTCAGAGTGCACATGTTCAATGGGCATCGTTTTTTTGTCCCACAAATATATTGCCATGTTTTTACATCACAGAATCATATAATTATCACGCTGCGAGGTATTCTGTTTCTAGCAACTGGCAACAAAGTTAAGTTATCATGATTAATCTATTATTTTTGTGACCTTAATTATAAATCAAGATAGCCGTACGCAACAGGCTCAGGGATTATTCAAAATTAAAATATACCTTTAATCAAAAGTTGTCTTACATCTTTAATGTTGTTATGTATTACTTAATCTAGTAATAGTGTGGGAAAGTTAGAGGGTCAACGGCGAGCCATCATAACACCAGCCTGCTGAAAACAGATGGTGCCACCTAAGACCCATTCTGAGCCAGGAAAAACACCGATCTGCCACACAGGAAGTCAAGAAATCGCACCACCTGAAGCTTTTCCCCAGGCACTGTCGCTGCATCTGTTGTCTGTCACCGTGAATGTAAGACGTGACGAGAATGTGATCTTTCCCTTCTCGACCTTCCTGAAACCAAGCCGTGCAGGCAACCTGACGCCGTGTCCTGTTAATGCCCCGGTTCTGCGGCCACCGATTCCCATTGTGAAGTGGATCCATATCAGACTTGTATTTTGTTCGCCTCCAGCCGCTCCACGGGGCCAATATCAGAATTCAGGGGATTCTGGCCCCCACCCCACAGCAAGGACTGGGTTCGGTGTAAGATTACATCGCTTACCTAATCCTCCCTGTGCCCTCCAGTTTGGAAGGTCATTGTGTGCTCCTTCTGTTTCTATCAGCCTTTTCAACATTACATTGGCAAGCGATGGAGACCACCACTGGGCTGTGTTGAGGCTGGCTTTATGCTTACTGCACGCGTGACTCTAAACAATAAGTGTCACTGCTGAACGCTATGGGCTCAGGTTCCCTCGTAATCACACCACTCTAATGCTTAGGGGCTTAACGAAAACTCCCAATTCATAGTACACCCAGACTATAATTTCATACGACAGTTTGTCCCCTGCTCCAGGATTCGTTTAGCAAATTGCATTATCACGATAAGAAATATTTAGATGGGCGGAAATGTGCCCCTAGGCGTGCTACTACTCGTTTGGCTACCTGACAGCAGTAACCACGTACAGAACAGAAGGACAATTATTAGCATTACTCACAACAACACAGATGCTTTTCTATGCAGATGATGCTCTCTGTGACTAAACCCCTCAACATTTAAATGTATAAACAAACAACAATAACAACAACGTGGAAACAGTTCTATCTCTGACACCAATTAGTGCTGCTTTTTCTACATCTGTCATTTCTTCCATTGCGCATTAAGCATTTTAAATGGCACGCCGCATGAGGACATTTAACATCGCTAGGTCATCGGAGAGCACTGTCCGCATCGAGATATGAATTATAGCCTCCATCTGTCAGCCCAACGAGGAGTGGATTCAAAAAATCTCTGCAGGTTCATATTCTCACAGGGAAGAAAAACGAGACGGTGAATCTCTGCTTTAACTTGATGTTTCTTTTCGTGCGATCCGTTGAATAAGTTGCACATTTCCTTACTGCTTACTACTGCGTTTTAGAAGAGGCGGGTCAGTGAGATGTTGGCCTTCTTTGCTAATTCATGATGTAGTCCGGAGCATATTCTGGGTCATATACCAACTGGGCTGATCCCCCTAGTAGGGAGTAGACTTTCACTCAAGGGAAGGCTTTCACCTCTTGATATGCAATTTGGGATTACGAGTTCAGGCTCATAATAGTGACTGTGGACATTTATACGCAGCAGCCTGTGAAGCTGTAGCTATTGCAGGTTCACGTGTTTCATTTTGGGGGCGAAATGCTGTGCCTGAAGTATTAATTAAAAGGGAGTTAAAGCTGTAAACACCATGAAATGATATTTAACGCTGGTGTTTGATATCTTTTCCATCCTCCCTCACAAGATTTCCAGATTTGTGGCTGTAAAACCTCATAAAGACAATGACGAATAGCTCAAATGTGTCTTTTTACACAACCTGCATCCTACTTTACGCTCTGTTCCAGTCAAGTAGCGGCTACCCTTTGAACAATTGCAATATTCCCTTCTTCAATGTCTTTGTGACATTAACAAAGATAGGAGGTGAGGTATTGAAGCGGGGTCTTTTAACAGGTAGTCAGCCGAGCACATCTCCCTGGTGCCCAGTTTGAGGCGCAGTGGGCACAGGCCTACATTTACAAGGTGAACAGAGGGGGACACTTACTCTAGGCTCACCTCTTTTTCTCCCAATGATGTTCAGACCAATAAACTGGCAGCTTTCCAGTTGATTTCTCCCTCGTCTCACTGTGCTGTGCTTTGGCCATCTGCTTCTCCCAGCCCACAGAGCCTGATGTGTCTTCGCCAAAATATGATGAAGGCGATGAAAGCTGGTGTGTCAATTACATCGCTTTCAGGGAAAATGTGGTGCTCGTATGTGATAGACAGACGAGCTGTGATTATCGTCGTCAGGAAATCATGGGGATTCCCCTTGAAACCATGACGAGATCTAGATCTGGTCTGTAATTACTACGGTGAAGTATTCTATTTGGATTGTTGTTGAGGTGCACGAGTCATAGCAGCTTGGAGCAGCTTAACTTTTTCTCTGCAAAGATGAAAGAATCAGACAAATACCACAGGGACTGAGGTAAAAATGCCATGCCTCGGGTAGCGACAATGCCATTTTGAATGTCTGCCCCATCCTTCCCATTACTGGCTGGCGTCCTTCCTGTCCCTTCTTCCAGTGTCTGTGTCCTTCGCAGATAAATGCTCATTCCCACAGAGACACGAAATGCAAAGACTCAAATTAAGCAGCAAGGTCACTCGTAAAGACACGTGGCTTTGGTTTTGCATTTAAATGAGCCTCAATCTAGCAGCATGAAATCCAGTGACTTACTGTAGTGTCCCTGTTTTTCCATTTTCAACGAAAGGCTTCCCAGATGAAAAGGCTACATAATGAATGACACATGGATATTGATTGTAATAATATGTTTGGGGATGATGGTTCGTTGTAGCAATGCAGCCAAGTCTGATGTCTGATTTTGAATTTTGAGTTATTTTGTATTATAATTTTTTTTTTATTAATTGAAATGTGAAAATGGGGGAATAGGACTAGACAAGCTTTGCTTCTTCCTATTCCTTTTCGGACAAAAGAAATTTATTTTGATTACATTATTTCAAATGTGTATCTTTTATTGTATTTTGTTGTTTTAAATTGTTCGAAATAAATAAAGTAAAAAAAAAAGAATGTAAAAACAAAATCTGTCATATAGCTAATAGGTAATATGCCTATAGTGTAAGGCATAGAAAATATTCACATGTCAAAAACCTACTTGTGAATATTTTCTATGCCTTACGCTATAGGCATATTACTTATTAGCTATATGACAGATTTTTTTGGGCTGGTGAAAATGCTGATTGGCTAGAGAGCACTGGCTGGAAAACCACTAGCCACAGTAGCTGGTGAGCCAAAAGGTTACCGTCAAGCCTCTGCCCTACACACATACACACACATAGAACTGAAAAGAGATCAAAACAAATGTTAAACAAGTTATCGTCTGAAGAATAAAGAACATTTCACGAGTACCATGTTAACACGCTACCCGTTCTGATACATATAGACTTGAAGAAGACGCTTGCGGTGCTGCTGGATAACATCATGCTACGGCTGGGCAAGTTGGAGTCCAAGGTGGAGAACATCTACAACGGCACGGGAGGCAACCTGACCAATGGCACCAGCACCGCCACGCCCAGCACCGCAAATGCAGAGAAAGTCAACGTGGCCGGTGAGTCTACTTTTTTTTTTTTGCATTTGTATCATTACAGTCAGGGAGCATAAAACCAGTTGGTAAAGTAGTAGTTTAATAAAAGGGCAGCAATATTATCAGGAACGATGCAAAATACTATAAAGTTACAAAAAGCTATTGGTTTGTGAAGTGTGTGGCCTTTGTGAGCGAGTGTTCTTGTGACGGTGAGGCGGTATGGGAAGGATAAAGTGCAAAGATTTTGTTGAAGTCTGTTTTAAGGCTTTTATAGGCAGGTCTCTTATTCCAATGGATCGGAGCTCTAAAGGAAGAAGGACCAAAACGCTGTATTCAGAAACGTACAAATATAAATCCAGCCAGTCTTCATTCACAAGCTCTATGACTCGCATAAAAGCAGATTATATACAGTCTCTTCCACAGACTGTGCTGTTGAGCGTACAAAAGGGCACATCATACAGTACCTAGAACAAGGATAAGGGGATTGCTGGCGGTTTGGATGCGCTCCCTCGACCCTTGTTGTTATATTTCCATATTCCTATAATGAATATGTCCCCCCAGGCGTAAAACCAATTAAAACTCTTCCATTATTATCCAGTGCACACAAGGCACTTTACAGGCCCAGACCGCATCCTTGGACATAATTCAAATAAGGCCGTCCGTTCTCACCGCATGACCCTTTTATTGTTTCATTGATTTTCTTTTCCCTGCCAGCTTTCAGATGATGAATTCACCCCAGATGAGGGAATGATGTGTTGTTTTTTTCCTGGGATCTGTGGGCTTGCTCTGTTGTTTACACTGAATTCAACGGTGCTGTGGAGAGTATACTGACTGTGTTCATCTGCTGCATGGACGTGTAATCTCTTTATATGCGCGCACGCATATAAAAGAATGAAAGGTCGAGTTGTGGTCGGTAGAGAGCTGACCTGCCCTCTTCCTCTCCCTTGTTCCCTCTCCCATCTCTCGCCGCCCGTTGCTGGTCTTAAAAGCGATTGATGTCACTCCTGTCTTCAGCCCCACCGCCTGATCTGCTGGGTGATTTGTAGCATCCGCTCTTTGAGACGCTTCACTTTCCCAGTGAGCAGAGGCCTGTTTACAGCTCAGACCATCTTCGCCGCTTTGTCTCTTTTGTGCCGTTGATCCGGTTGCGTCTGTCCATGCTGTTCTCAGCGAAAGGTGAGATCCAAGGACTCGATGTCACCAGAGGAAAGGGACGAGGACAAGAGGATCCACTGGGGTAATCACAGGATCCTCTGCTAATCACATGATTCAATTGATCGACCACTGATGTCTCTGCCGCTGGGCTTCATTTACCTTTTACATTTCACATTTTAACCCTTTAGCTGCCGGCCTTGTCTAGAGCTACTTGCTGTGAGGGAGCAGGCAGGGTTTCAGTGTCGTGATGCTCAAGGGCACTTTGACAGGACACATCGCCTTCGCTGGGATCCAACCCCAGACATTCTGGTAACAGCACAGTCGCTCTAACGTCTATGTGACCCTGCAAGGTTCAAACACAAAGCTTTGAAAGTAAAACAATGAAAAATCCCAGGCATGATCCTCGGAGAGAGAGTAAAAGAAACATTTATTCAACTGGCACAAGAACGCGGTTGATATTTTCACTTTGCCGTAACCATTTTAGGGTTGAGCTGATACCGATACCGGCATCGGTATCTGCGCCGATACTGGCACTATTTGGTGTATCGGAATCGGCCCCCTAGTGGCCGATACCGAAATTGTTTAGGGCAGGATAGTTGTCACACACAGAATAAGCAATATATATAATATATTTTCATTAGAAAATCCCATCAGTAGAGCAGGAACATGAACATTATGCAGGCTGCAGCTTACAGCACATTTGAACAGCAGAGTCACAGACAGACACAGGGAGGAGGGGGTGGGGGAGGGACGGCTGCTGAGCTGGGAACCGCCGTCCTAATAATGAAATAACATTTCAAAAGAGCCTGAAAGCAATAAAAAATAACCAACTAAATTGTTCAGTCAATTGTTCTAATTTGGAAGATTAATCTCTTTGGTCATGAAAAATGTGGGATTTCACAATGGACTTAATTTGACCGTTCAGCCAAAAGGATCACATTACAACAGGTACAACTTTGAGCCCGACTTTGTGTGTGTGTGTGTCTGTCTTTCTCTGTCACTCTGTATCTCTCT
>CABFOT010115953.1:0-10144 GCA_900660305.1 Cetomimus sp. NI1144 | reverse complement strand
ATGGACCAATAAACAGGAAGTGCTCAAACGAGTGAGCAGCAGCCCCGCTAGGCGCGGCCGCAAATCTGTTCAGTCAGAAGATGTACAATACCCAATGATTTTACAATCTGGACATTCTAGGCCCACAATCCTGCACTATGGCCATTCCCAAGATTTAAGGGAAATATGGGGTATTGTATCATGTCAAAATAGAAAGGTGGTATTGTGATTAAGCATGAAGCGGTGTTCAGTGTATACATGTAGCCTGGCAAGAGCAGGCTATTTTAGATAGATATTATGTTCAGTGTGTCATTTTTGTTGCCTTACAAAGTAGAGCTGACCTCCGTGATGCTCTTCAAAATATAACTCGCTACTCAACCTGCATATCGTTTATTGTGCACAGCCCCCCTCTCTGACTTTTATACTGAAGCACAACCCGAGTGTTGGCGGCAGTGAGGCAGCTTTATCTGTAGCTCCCAGAGCCGTAAAGCTGCATTTAGGGAAAACTACAGGCTTTATTGGAACTTTGATGGAAACCTCATCATAGTAAGGTCAGGTTAAGAGGGCGAAAGCTTGAACCAGCACAGAGAAGACGTTAACAGCATAACACACTGAAGGTATGTTTAAAGAGACGCTGATGCATCTCAAAATGAAGCCCACGAGACCCTCTAGTGGAGAAAGACGGTAATGGCTGGTTGATGGCGTTCTGAAGGGACTCGCCACCGGTGTGAAAATGACCCCACCGTGACAAGCCTAACTGACCGTTTCATTCCACTGGGTGCAATGAAGGGGATTTGGGATATAAAGACAGTAATGCTGGAAGAAATAAATTGAAATTAATAAAAAACACTAACTGCTGCTGCGCTGCCTTCAGTTGTTGCATGGCTTCATCGTAACCTTGGTTGACCTTCTTCTCTAGAAGCTTCTGATTGTTTTCCATCGACAACACCTCTTCCGCCCACTTCTGTTCCTCGAGTGCTTCCTCCTACACACACACACACACACAGAAATAAAGCATACATGAGTAAACTGTGGATCCATTATATCAATGACTTATAAAGAATAGTTTCCATCTGTAGTCCCCGGCCAACCAGTGTTCAACACCAAAACGACACTCCCCATAAATGGATTGCATTTATACATCTCTTTTATAGTCCCCCGGACAACTCTAAGCACTTTACACGACATGTCTAACACTCACCCATTCACACACTGAGGAGCTGACATGAAAGGTGCCACCTGCACATCAGGAGCGGTTGGGGGTTTGGAGATTCAGTGGCTTGCTCAAGGACAAAATCTCTCTGGAGGAGTTGGGGATCATACCAGGAACCTTCCGGTTACAAGATGACCACTCTACCCCCTGAGCCATGTCGTCCTTGACATATTTGATCAACTCCCAATGCAATTATCGTCAAAAGCAACTAATTTTGTTACATAAACTTCAGAAACCAATTTCCTTGCACAAAGCTCAGAGGAAGACGTCTCCGGTTACCATTTACCCATTAGCTTGGTAAGCTAGCTGCTGCGCTCCAGCAGGCTCACAGCAGCGCCTCATGCATATTGTATACAGGTATACATATACCGACAGGGCGTCAACGCTGCAGCCCGTGCATAAGAGCTCGTCTGTGAGAAGATTACAATTTTGCCGTCTGTAGATCAAGTACATCATGCAATAAAAATCAGACTAGTCATGATGATGTTTTAGATATCTGCAACTTTTATTTGGCCAAGTCAAAATGTTATGATAGATTATGCAATTGTCATTCAGTTCCGACTAGTCCAAACCGAGTTACAGATATCTGTCATTTATCTAGTCAGAATGACGTTATTGAAAAGGCCTCCAGCCATATTTAGTCAGTCACGCCCTAATATGGATGTCAGGTCCCCTTCCTGTATGAACTGAATCTTGACTTAATAGCAATAAAAAGTAAAAACATATATTTAACAATTGTACATATAAAAACACTGTCTTTGTATTATAACAGTGAAATTTGAGGACCGACAAGATGACTAAATGTATTTATTGTAAGTCGCATTGGACAAGTGTAACGCCACAATGTAACATAAAGAGGACAGTGTGAAGGGCTGGCATATTTGATTATTAATTAACCAAGAGTTTAAAAAGAAAAAGCGCCGACATCTAGCAGCACCGTTTATTCCTGTATTCCTGTGCGGTGACACAAAGTGATCCATGCCAATACGAGTCACTAGGGGATCTACTGCACGTGGGGATATATATGGGATGTCTATAGCATTAGAATAGACTGCTCTACATGCACTATACCTGATCGTCATGTGTCAACCATTCGTCCAGCCTGCAGATCTGCTCTCTCATCCGTTTCAGGTCATTGGACTTGTGCAAGATGTTAGAAGTGACCTGGAACAAAACATTTTACATGCCAAAATGCAACCAGACTAAAGTGTCGGTGTGGCATATTCTTATTTTCCTGGACTAATCCTAGATGAGATACAGCTTAGCACCAAGCCACAGATCGCACTCGGTTAGAGGGCTAAAAATCACAGATAAAATGATGTGAGGAAAAAGAGAAAATAATGGCATCTCAATCAGAAATGGGAGTGAAAACTTGATTCCCAAACCGGTTAATAACCCAGTACCAAAACGGATCATTAAGAAAGAGTATGCTTCAGGTGGAAACCCCCACATTACGGTGCGCAGGGATACCTGTTCGATAGACTCATCAAGAACCAGCTTCTTTTGGACCTGTCGACTGTTCTCCTCCTCCACATTAACGATCAGCTTCATCAGGGGCATCTACACACGCAGCACAGACCAGTACAGTTACATGAAACGCCATCTTCACATACGATAACATAATCCATTAGTACAGGCCTACAAGGGACCACACATTTAAATATTCTGTATGCATCACTACAATTAGATGCAAGAGCAAAGTCAGATTGCTGCATGAAGTCTATAGACGAGCCCCCTCTTCCATTTCACAGGTCTGTGTGGTTGCCCTTTTCTGGGCCCATAATCAAAAGAGTCTCATCTTCTGTCAAAACAACGGGCACTAAGGCATCAACTCATAAACTACACTAGTGTTAAATACGCTGCATCAACAAAACGATCTGAAACTTAATTCTGTTTAAATCCAGGGACATGAGGATTAAAGTATCTCTGCTGAAGGATCCCACGGAGTACATGCGTATTGAAAGGACCCGTTCACACTCGTTAGTCAGACGCCTGAAACGTCTTCAGTACCTGTATCTGCGTTTTGTACTGCACCATGGAGCCGGGTGCAAAACCAGCAGTGCTCTTGATTTCAAAATCATGTCCGCAGGCGTTCTCGGCTGACGCTGGTATGAGCTTCAGTTTCCTGGCCAACTTGTGGTACTCAACCAGCTTCAAGTTCGCCTGGGACAGGGAGGGCACGGAAGAAAGGGCAAGAGAAGTCAATGGTCGGACTGTGCATTAATGAGCTGAAGATTATACAGTAAATCTACACTCCGGCCACTTTATACGGTACAACTGCTCATTTAACACAAGTAGCTCTACTCATCCAAAACCACGTGGAAGCAACTCGATATATGAAGCATGCAGAAAATGGAGTGGTCGCATGTTTTTGTGCGACTAAACATTTGAATGGACAAGGCGTGATCTCTGCGACTTTGACGGTGGTCTGAGTTTTATTCCCAGACATGGTGGTTCCAGCTGCCCTCCTGGGATTTCCACACTACGGTTTACAGAGAACGGTACGAGAAACCCAACATGCAGTGAGCGTCAGTTCTGTGGCTGAAAAGATGGCCGTACCTTCTCCTTCACTTTGTCCAGGGCTATCTCTTCAGACCACACCTGCTGCTTTGCTTCCTCGAGGCGCTGGGTGAGACTGGAGGTGGTCTGTTGGAGTTCCCTCTTCTCCCCGTTGAGCCTCTCCACGTCGGCCGGAGTGAACTTCTGGTTCTGCAGGACATGTTGCAGTCTGTCCTGCTCCTGTTTGAGAGACTCCAGATGTTGGCCTGCAGAAGGAGGGAGAGGAAACAATTAGAAAAAGAAACTATCCATACACAGTTCCAGTCCTCCACAGTTCAGGTATGCTGGGAAATGCTCGCAGCCATTGTAAAATACTCGATAAACACACACCTATGGATACACAGTTCATTTAGCTGGTAAATCACCACTCCACTACTTATGTGTTGCTCAGAAACCATGTTTTAACTAGTTAAAGAACTGCGTCGCTTGGCAGAAGGTAAACGTATCATTACTATTAGACTTTTGTTATTATTGATTGACAATATAAGAGTTATTGAACACTTGCCCTCATCATGCCTTAAGCCGTTCCAAGATACATTAAGACATGCTTGTGTGTGTTTTTGTATACAAAACGCAGTTGCGTCACTCGCGTATCCCTCTGCACTTTCGTCGTCGACACTGCTGGCGCACGTCACGTGATCCGAGAGACGCACTTGAAACGACCAAAAACGCAGACTGGAAACGCAGAGGGGAGTAGAAAACAGACCAGCC
This sequence comes from Cetomimus sp. NI1144, assembly GCA_900660305.1. NCBI lineage: Eukaryota > Metazoa > Chordata > Actinopteri > Beryciformes > Cetomimidae > Cetomimus > Cetomimus sp. NI1144. The sequence continues at coordinate 5,682 of CABFOT010115953.1, read as the reverse complement.
TGATGCACTATGTGAGATAAGAGGATTCCACGCAGCAGCAACACTACGACATGTTTAACCACCTAAAAACCAACATCCCCAAAGTTACCAAGTCACCTGCTGCACCCGGTGTCACAGACGGGTCCATCAGCTAGACCCGTTATTCAGACTCACACCGAATCCCCAAAACTCCAACCGCTCCTGGTGAGCAGACAGCACCTTGCACGGCAGCGCTCCTCCATCAGTGGTGTGTGTGTGTGTGTGTGTGTGTGTGAGAGAGAATGTTATACATGTAGTGTGAAGCGCTTCGAGTGGTCCGAGTGTATTTTGAGAACTAACCCTCATAGTCTACCAGATAATGATAGGCGACATGTTTAGAGTAGAGGACTAACTCGGGTGCACGTCTATACTATCAAACAGCGACAGGAACATTCGGATCCAGAAGACATCAGAGCCCCACAGGACACCATGTGTTCGGCCACGGAGCAGGAGGAGTTACCAGTGGCCTCCAGCTCTTCGTTCAGCTCAGAGTCTTTGCTCTCCAGGTTGGCTTTGTAGGACTTCAGTTCGCTATGATAACCCTGGATCTTCTGGAGGTCCACCTGCATCTTCCCCTTCTCCAGCCTCTTGGTCCTCAGGCGGTCCTATCGAGGAGAAGGAGATGTTAAGGGTCGTCTATAAACCGGTCGTAAACGTGCTTGTTCAATCTCACCATTACACCGATAAACGTTTCATGTGTTCATGGTACCACTCAAGGTGGACCCTAACGCTCGACCTGCTACAGCCTAAACTGACGTTTCTAAGGCATTACATTCCTGCATGCGGCGCAGAGTCTGTTAAGCTGTGCGAATGATGAAACATGACGCCTCTGACCGTGTGGTTCTCCTTCTCCAGCTGTTCCACCTCATCACGGAGCAGTCGGTTCTTCTCCTCCATCGAGGCCAGCAGGCTGTCGTTGACATTGTAAAGCTTTTCTATGGAAGATGGACAAACACAATCAAATCGTTCAATACATAATTTATTGTTACACATACTTCACGTTAACATAAATGTCAAAACTATTGCATGCTCATTTGATGTTGAAAGAGATCATGCATTTATTTTTCCTTTTTGGTCTTCTTGGTCAGGGCTCTTGGAACGTTTGTTCTCTGCAGTCAAACTTAGAGACATCGATTAAAACTAATTTACATGATGCTTAAATAAACAAGCAAATACCAGCTGCTGTCAGGTAGAAGTGTAGCGCTTACTTAATTTAGCAAGGTATGCCTCGTCCTCTTCTTCAAATGTGTCGGCTCCCTGTATGAACATGACGTACGTCTCGAAGGTGTAGTCTAAGAAGAGCTGCCGGAACAAAGTAAAAGAGAAGAGGAAACAGAAAAGGAGAGAACGACATGTAGAGGAGAGAAACAAATGAAAAGAGAAGGGATGAGAAAGAAAAGTGATCAGTCACCGCCACACAATGCAGGAAGTAGTGTAGTACAGTGGTCCCTTGCCATATCGCGGTTCACCTTTCGCGGCTTCGCAATTTTTTTTAGTGCCTTCTTTTCTTTTTCTTTTTTTTTACAGCGCATTGTGTTCTGCGTCCTGATTGGCTAAAGGACTATAGCTGTCAATCAATCTCCTCCGTGCCGCGTCTCCTGTACAGTACAGAATGCGTTCAGCTTGCCAAATGTACATACATCTTTTTTGCTAGCAGTGTGACTCTGAAGGGCTGTATGGAATGGGCAGTATCTTAACTAGATTGTCTCTGGGATCAAACCTGAGACTGACATGTGTCCCGTGAGTCCACATGTCTTCAAGTACCCCTATTTTAGCATGCATTGCACGTCGTTCTGCATTAAAGCGTCAGCTAAAATAATAAAAAGTATTATATACTAGGCCTCATATTGCTGATTAAATCCGTACCTTGTCATTGTGAACTTCTTCCTCAATGTCGATGTCTTCAGAGAACTCACTGAGCAGCTGCTCCTGCACACTCATACAGGAGTAAGCCTGACAACACACAACATTGTCTTCAAGGAATTTCATAGAGCACTTCAGCAATTACAGAAACACCATAGAAATATCTTTAGATTAGGATATCCAGGTTATTTTCTTTAGGATGTCATCCTCTTTTTGTTTTTACCATACATTCATTAAATTAATTAAATTGAATGCCAGTCAATAAATGCACACTATGATTTATATGTGCGTGTTGTTTGTTCCTCACCTTCACAGCGTCAATTAACCAGACGAGTGCACCCAGGACCTGTGGCCAGGTATGTGGAGCTCCAACAGAATACATTGAGCTCTTAGAGAGGGGGAACGGATACCTTCAACCAGAGACAGAGAGACAGACAGTCAACTAGAGCAGAGTTACGTGGGAGATGGGACAATGGACCCAAAATGGAGCTCGTTTCTGGTGGGTCCTCATATGACAAGAGTGCTACTGTGTTTTAATGAGCCTAGTGTCTGGGGGGAAAATTAAGTAAGCCAGGTCCGGGGCAGGCAATTTGTTTCAGAAACATCATTTCTAAAACAAATGGATCTCTACTGACAGCTGCCTGCACGACCCGACCTCAGATAAGCAGGCTATCCCTGGCCTTAGTATCACGCCCATACTTTAGCTTTAGAGAGATGGGAGATAACACTAAAAGGTAAAGTTACCTTGCTGTTGCCTCACTTCCAGAAGCACAGATTCAGAATAAAGGACAGATGTGGCTGTGCACAATCCATGTGGCTAAAGCCACATATATTCTGCCTCACTGAAGATGTCGCCTACACTTCCACAAGTAAAGGTCAAGTTGCTCTTCAGAATAAAGGTCAGAGAGAAGGGGTGTGCACAATATATGCAAGGTAAGAAGCGATGTATTCCTTCATTATGAAGAGCATGTTGACCAAGAGGTCCATACAGAGGGACAGATGTTATTATACTCTATAGTTAAGAGTATAATAACATCCATTAGCTACATGCCGGCTAATTTTATTTTATACTTGCAGGGTTACACAATAGAAACTGACCTGACTGGGCAAGTGGATACAAATTCTTAATGTTGAATTCCTTATTTGTAAATAAATCATTGTATTCTACCCTTGGTCTTTCAGGATACGTGGAAGCTCCTCTTCTACTTTTGAGGTTGGCATCTGAAAGGCTGGGTCCAGCTGGCAATAGATGAACTCAAAAATCTTGAGGAACTCCTTGGTGGAAGGAGACTGGAGGGTCTTGGTTGACACCGTACCCAGGTAGCCTTTCTCCGACAGGAACTACGAACAGACATTAGCAGAAGAAGAAAAGAAAAAAAAAGAAGGATGATAGACAACGCACATGAGGGTGCGACAGGTTTGCTGTGGTGTTCAGCAGGTCTCCGAGATGAGGTCTACTTCATAAGTCTTGCTATTCACCAAACTTAAATACAATTATATGTTCAGAAATAAAAGTAATGTTTAAACTGTCCATTTGGCCTCTTGTCTGTCCCTCTGCGGGTCTGAACCCGTTACAGGTATATATAGATGCACACAGATCGAGAGAGAAAGCGTTCATACCTCACTCAACTGTCTGATACATTGCTGAACGAAGGCCTTATCATGCAGAGGTCGGACATCCTTGATCTTCTCAACTCCTCCAAACCCTCCTACGATGCTGTTACGAGGCAACCCCATTCCACTACTCCTGCAGTGAAAAGTTCAGTGATAAATTGCCACCAATACAGGAGTCTTGGCTCAGATTCAACAGTTTTGTAATTAAACTTGACATACCGGCCACCAAAGAAGCTGGTCTTCCTCTCCGAGTTGACAGACTGAGGTTTGTTTAGGTAGAGCGATGGCTTTTTACTGTAAAAGAAATAAAAACCACACCTTGTGATCAATAGACATACAGTCGGTAGAACTGTACAGCACACACAGTAATGATCAGGGATGCCATTAGCAAAATAAATAAAAATCTGGATTCTCCATTAGAAAGGAATGGGAGCAGTGTGACAGCATGACATTGTTGCAGCGCTCTTAAATCTGGGAGAAAAAAACTTGTAGATTACTTTAGTATCTGAACAAATCTCAAAAAGGCACTTCAATTAAATTACAATAAACATCTTTCTGCATTAGGGCACATAATCTTCAATCACAAAATCATGATTTTAAATGATATTAGGCAGCCTCCAATGCCGTAATGCCGTGATACGTCCCGTCTTGTCCTGGGTGATGAGAGTGCCAGACAGTCTCGCATGAAACCAAACTCAATATCGGCCTGCGACCATTCGGGGTCCCAACTCACAGGATATTTAAAAAAGCAGCGCCTCGGAGATTCCCAGAATTGAATAATATTGTGCAACATTTAACCGATAAGCCAATATTAAAACCTAAACTCTATGAACCCACCTCTGTGGCGTGGTATACATGCTCGTCCTGTTGCTGTCCGTCACCCGCATAGGCTGCTCAGACACCCTCTTGCTGGAGGACGCTCGGCTCATTCTTCCACTGCAGAGGTTAAACAAATAAGTTATTTTAAGCATAATTACTTTGTTCTACACTGCCGTCAAGGCCCCACCTCGTCACATTAAGTAGCATGATAGATATGCTGGCTAGTATAGTATGGTTCGTATCTAAAGTACAAAATAATGGCCGCAGATGTGCTCTGCAGACGCTGGTATCCACTTCAGCTGGCGTGCTAGCAGCTAGCCTGTGGTAGTCGCCTGGGACAACCACGGAGCAGTTATATTACAGGGACAAAGCGCGATGAAGTGCCAGAGGGCTATGCTAACTAGTAGTATTTCAAGCTAAACTATACAAAATACAGCGAGTAGTTTGCATCAGAAACATTTTAAATAAATAAAAACATACGGTTGCGTGGTTCTTTAATCTTATTCGATACGTACCGATCCATTACTCGTAGCTGGAAATTCTCAGACGCAATTCAAAAGACCGCCAATAGCAAACAAACACTCGGCCGTTAGTGACGTGAACACCCGAGATACGGCAAGTCGCTTGGAACCAACGCCTTTTATTTAGCCGTGGCGTCACGTGACTTACTTACTTCCGCGTTCGCGTTTAGTTGATACGAAATGATGTGGTGATTATTCCATTATTAAGTCCATTGAGGTAAATACAGCGCTTTAATTCGTTAAATTACCCTTAATTAAACCAGGCACGTTATCAATTAAAGTGAATAATGTCCTCATTTGATTGATTGATTGCACTTTATTGATCCCCTGGGGGAAATTCGGGCATCACAGGAGATCAATAAAGTGCAATCAATCAATCAATCAATCAAGGATTGAGGATTAAACTGTCGTTCATTCACCTACGTTATTTAAAACTTGCTGCCATGCCGGAAACATAATTGTGATTGGTTGATTTCCTCAGGTAAATGAAAAGCAATCTGCCTGATGCCAAATTGGCTCAGGCCTCAGCGATTTTTACTAGGCGGATCAACCAGACAGAAACCAAAAGGGCCCTAGTTACTTAACTTTGAGTTGTTTTTAATAGTGCTCATAACACATTCTAGTCACCTCCTCAGCAAAACGTTCTAATCTTAAAACACGTGTCCATCTCAGTCGGGTGGAACCTGTATGGTTTGAGGTAATTTGCAAACATTTACATTTGCTCAACAGCTTATTGTGCCATACTCTGCATTATGTCAAACATATACAGCTAGACTAACCATTTTACCAATGCTATGTCAAGGTTGTATGACATTCTTGACTTATTTGCAAAAATGAAATATCAAAT
>CABFOT010115948.1:0-10408 GCA_900660305.1 Cetomimus sp. NI1144 | reverse complement strand
AAATACAGAGAGAGAGAGAGAGATAGATAGATAGAGAGAGAGAGAGATAGAGAGACAGAGAGAGAGACAGAGAGAGAGAGAGAGAGAGAGAGAGAGAGAGAGAGAGAGAGAGAGAGAGAGAGAGAGAGAGAGAGAGAGAGAGAGAGAGAGAGAGAGAGAGAGAGAGAGAGAGAATGAGTAACGTCTACCTTTTAGAACAAAGTCATTTCACTACTGTTTAACTTCCTACTGAGCGAGGCAATTTGACAAACATTGTGTAACTCGGTCTCTGTGGAATTCCTTCTAGAAGGCTCTTGAAGGGCCCATATTTGTCTTAGTAAAACACATAGTACACATTAGTCATCCTCGTGCCAAACAATCCGGAGAACGTGACGTGACTTGTGCTTCTGGTTTTAGCCGTAACCTCCTTACTGTGAAAACAAGTGCAGAAACGCAAACAAGCCGTTTGATTTTGTCACGTTTGTGACGTCACCAACCGATTTGCATATGGTCGTCTCCAAGGTGAAAAGCCACTTTTTTGTTGTAGGCAATAAAAGTATCCACGGCAAAGTGACTATCCTCGTGGTGCAGTAGTATTTCCGGTTGCGTTCCGTTTGACCCGCGGTTGAAATCCCCACCGAGAGCAGCTCAGAAGAGCAGCGTCTTCAAGCAGCTCGAGCTTCAGCAGCCGGATGTTGTGTGCTGCCTTCTCTGTGACCAAGGTGTTGACTTCTGCCCTACTGCCCCCGATTGCATCATCACTACAGAACCACACGACTGATTGCTAGGGATCAGGATCTCTCTCTCTCTCTCTTTGTAAATGAATACAGCCCTTTATATACAGTCACAAGTGAATTCCACGCTTCAGAGACAGGAACCAAAAGTGACATGCTTTTGGTGCGGATAGAAACGTCGTATAGCAAACAGCTTTTCTTCAGTGGACATTATTTGTTATAGCACATGTCCACATGGGCGTCCTTTGAGGGAAGGGGATCTTGCCACTTCAGACTGATTTGAGCGCCACTTAAATTAGTAGGCAGTGCCCCAAAATATGATTTGACAGTCTCCTCTACTGACTACAACCCAACAGCGCAAACACGTCGTTTGGATGGTTCGTTTGGAAACTTGATCTAATTTCACCATAATGACACCATCACTCAACACACTTTACACTACATGACTAACATTTACCCATTCACACACAGTCATACACTAATGGTGGAGCTGCCATGCAGGGTGCCACCTGCACATCAGGAGCGGTTGGGGGTTTGGGGATTCAGTGTCTTGCTCAAGGACACTTCGACACAATCTCACAGGAGCTGGGGATGGAACCAGACACCTTCCGGTTACGAGACGACCACTCTACCTCCTGAGCTATGCCACCCCCATGCAGTTGCCGGATCTTGATTAGTTTCAGATCGGCAAATGATAGTTTTCAGCTTGCTGTGCAGCCGCCGCTTCGTTACCAGAATACATAGCTTCCATAGAAAATGAATTAGAAGCATGCCACTGATGTGGACACGTAAATTGACTTTTCCATTAGCCCGGTTCCGCTCGCTTTAAGCACACCTTCCCATGTCCGCTGGTTTTCCACAGAGACTCACGACCCGGCCCCATCTGAGCTACTGCGGTCCTGCTCACTATCCGGGCCGAAGCGCGATGCTCTCTTCCCCCTCATCCGAGCTGCAGTAATATTACGGGTACTTGATTGATTAGTCATGGTTTGCGGCACAAATAGTCTTATTTTTAAAGATATTCTTATCGCAATGAGCTTAAAAACAAAGGAAACCAGGCACATTTATTTCAAATCAATGGCGTCTAATAATCTACTAACCCTTGTGAACTGAAATAAATCAAGATTCAGTAACTGCATGGCCCATTTCTCACCTCTAATGTGAAACAAGGTGGTCCTGTACTCTGGGAAGAACCGGGGAACGAGGGGAGTGTCCGTGGGGATCTGTCCGAGCCTGGCCGCCCATTCTCAACCAAGGTTTCCATCTAGATCTGATGTTGTAGTCTGGAGGAGAGCAACTGAAACTAGCCGAGGCTTTATAATTGGCTGCTTGAATCATTACTTTTTGCCCCTGGGTTGGCGGACACCGCTACTGTGCAGTGTGTGATTGTACTCTGCTTTTTGTTTTGAAAGTACTTGAGGCTTTAACCTCCCCAACACGTGACCAAGAGAACAACATCTTACCCAAAGAAATGGAAAATGCAATTTTGACCTTGCTCTGATCATCTCAACCCTCTGTCCCGCCCACCCGACGAGGCGGCCAATCAGAGAGCAACCTCATTTACATAATATAACCGCCCTCTCGAACGGCGCATAGTTAATTAGGGGGGAAAACAAGAGGCTGAAATCTCTACAAAAGCTGAATTGACGTGGTTTAGTGCTACAGAAATCAAAACATTATTTTACGGACCACAGGGAAGTGTTTAAAATAAATAAATAATAAGATAGGGGCCCTTTTAAGCAATACAATGTCATGCTGTCAAAGCGACCAATCCCCCATGACACCGTCTACCACAGCCTTTCTTCGTTAAATACCGACTATTAAAGGATAAGACAGACAGAAAACATTACCAATCAGACGATTAACAACGACCAAGGCAGATAACAGATACATTTTACACTGAAGGTCATTAATCTCTAATAAGAGACGATACAAAGTACGTATGCAGCATCATCCTCCTACACATGCTAACCGGTTAGCTTAGCCGACACGCTAAAGGCGAAGACATGAAGCCTGACGGTATATAAAGCTAAATAAAGGTTGTGCTGTCAAAGTGGTTGACGTATAGAAACCGCCCCTCACCACTGAGATGATACAATACAGAATATACGTGTTAAATAGGGAAACGGTGCAATATTTGTTGAAATGACATGACAGCCGTACCTGCTTCCTGTCTTCTTCACCCGGAAATAAACACCGCACTTCCGTATTCCTAAAGTAAAAGTCCTACTGCCTTCTGAGCATGTTCCGTTCGTGGAATATAGTGATATGAGTATTTGTATAGACATCAAAGTGAATGATACCATAAAACTGACACATTATATTATGTATTCTGTATCCAAAAGGGCATAACGATACACAACACCGTGAGATATAAATAAGATACTTTTATTGTGAAATGCAGGTAAGACGTAGCCTGGCAGTCATGTGTTGTGGTCCAATCAGTGAGTGCCAGATTTGCTAACAGAATATGACTGCTGCAATACTCATGATCTTTAACCACTGGGTTAAATCTATTAAGAGTACATTTAAAGTTCAGGGGCATCGGGGGGAAATAAGCAAATGTGAATGCATCATCTATGGGTGATGCACTATAGTATATTGGAATAAAGAATATAGTATAAAGTGAAGGGTCATACAGGTGCATTGAGGACAAACATAGTTTATTAACATATTTTCTAGAGAATGTTGAATAAGGAACAAATAAAGCCTGTAAGCACATTGTAGCAGTTATATTGTCACACTTTGGAGGAATTAAGATCTATGTAAATGTAATCATAAAATATTCACATGACTTTTTATTTTCCAATTAATCACTTTTCAGAATATGAAAATATCATTTTGACAACATTTATAGTACAGGTATTTCCCAAAACCTCTTCAATCCCAATGTGACCAACACAGTGTTAGCTGGAGTCCTCAAGCTGGAATCAAATATTTAACGCAGGTATGCATCGAGTCACCGAGATCCAATCTTTATCGTCTGTGCACGTTATGCGGAAGCGCTCCCGATCAATTCTGCAGATCAGTGAGAATTAAATCAAAGGACTGTGCAGGTGAGAACATGGAAACAAATGAACTGATGAGAAAGTTCCACAGTTGCCATGCTGCTGTTAACAAAGGAGTCCATCTTAATATCTCACACTGGAAGCTAAACATCAAGCAGTCAGCCAAGTCCCTCAGTGGCCTAAGACGTTAGAAGGTCTGGCAAGCGTATCAATAGGGAATTTAGGCACTGGTGTAGCAGATGGTTTGTTCTATTCCCGGGGAGCCAACCGAAGTAGCGACCCGGTAGTCCTTTCATGGTGGTGTGACTCGTGACCCAGCTCACTCATAGTGAAGTGAAGAGAGGAACTTATCCACATCCAAGTTCTTGGGGAAGCAATCTACAACTTTCTTCGGTTTCTGTGGAATTAAAACAAAACCATCAGTCAGATTCACATGACAAAGGATTGCAAAAATGGAACGCACAATTCCCCATTTATTCGAATGCACCAATGATTCGTGACATCTAACGCAAACAATAATTTATCCAGAACCAGTTTGCATGCAGGTTGTTTGGGAGTATAAAGATAGATAGATTACTTTATTAATCCCTGGAGGGAAATTGGATAAAAATGTGCAGTATACCGTTAAAACATTGGACTACAGATTCTGAAATGCCCTGCACATTCTGATTTGCAGTGATTATGCTGTAAGGAGCATGAACACAAAATTTGTGCTAATAACTGCACTCAGTAGAAACACTTCATTATCCTCATCAATTAACCCAGCTCCTTCTGAAGTCTGAGGTTTGTACAAACAACCGTCTTCCCACTGAAGCTACCTTTCCAGAATACCAACATATTTTCAACATGAATAGTAGAGAATGGGGAGCGGCTGCAAGGCAGATAGCAAACATCTGTTTTGGGAAAAGCACCGTGTCGGGTATATTTTTGGGCAGAGTGGAGCAATTGTTCATGAGCCAACCACGCAATCACAATAAAAGGTTTTGCCCAAGTGCTGCTTGTTGATGGTGGAAGCTACATTAAAAAAAGCTAGATTAAAAAAGAAAAGAAAAAAAGAAGAAAAAAAAAAGAATAGTTACGGTAGTGCCATAGGGCATTTTAAATATGTCCACAAAGGTAATATATTGATGCTGTACTCACTTTTTCCTTATTTTTGCCGCTGGAAGAGCATTTTGTCTCTTTCTTTGCAGGGGGGCTGGCAGTGGGAGTAGCCTGCTTGCGCTTCTTGGAGTTTTTCGTGGGTGTGAGCATCTTCTCCTCAAGCCCCTCCTGGCGCAAGCTGTCCTTCAGTGGAGTGCCCGTCCTGTTAATGGCAGCTCGTGACAGAATCACGAGCGTGTGCGCTGCCATGTTAATGCTATTTTCACTGCCCGCCTCGCTGGCCGGGCTGCAGGTGGGGAGTTCCGGGGTGGTGGGAGGCATCAGATGCTTGGGAGTTCCCTCTCCATTTCTAACCGGCCTCTGTTGGGTAGGGGTCCTGGGGCAGTCAACGGACTCCTCCTGGTTACAGCCAGACCCGGGGGTCCGGGAACGGTCTGAATAGCCCACGCTGGGCTTCTTGACTTGGGTGGAAGAAGAGTTGAGCCCCTGGATGCCCTGGAGCATCTCAACCGCCTGTTTGACAAGAGAGCTGGTCTTAGAGGGGGGCTTACTAGACTTGGCCTGGGGGATCGGGATCGGAGGGGTGACGGCTGGCGGGCTGCGCTCTCTCTGTTCTGAGGGGAGCGTTGACTGCTGTTGCTGCTCTCGCCTGCTCGCCTCCACTTCGTTCTCCTTGTTAGCCGTCACATTTGGCAACTCCTGAGGGGGAGTCCTCTTCTCTGTACGCCCCTCACGGGATTTGGTCGGAGCTTTATCTGTAGGCTCTTTCCTGCTGCCCTCTTTCTCCTTTCTACTCCCAGATCTCAACACACAATCAGAAGACGATGACCTCGAACTACGGGAACTATTAGATTTGGCCTGATCCCAATCATTGTCGTTTTTGTGTTTCCTGTCAATAGATTTTGATCTACCTCCTGATTCTGACTTCTTCAGAGACTCGGGCTGTAAGGTGTCAATTGTGCTCGCACTTTCATACGTTTGGTTATGGATTTTATGATCCTGTTTGCGTGGGGCCGTTCTCACATGATCTTTCCGGAGCCGTTTTTGAGGCATGGACTTCTCCGTCTCGGTCTCTTTCGGTAATGCAAATCCCTCCAGTGTATCATCTGAGCACCTGACAATCTCTATCCTCCTCTTAGGCTTGTTGCCACACAGGATAGCAGGCTTTGTTCGAACGACCAATTGGGGATTATCTTTCTCAGACAGCTGAACAGACGGTGATCTGGGAGGGTTTGCTGCTGGAAGTGTGGTGGTGGTAGTTGCTTTAGTGGTGGGCGGTGGTGCTTTTCCAGAAGACTCAAAACAGAGAATCCTTCTATGACTGGGACTATTGCCCAGTGGAACAATCTGCTGGCCAGGATTTTCAGCTGACAGAGGTTGGACCGTCTTACTAACCACACTTTGTTCAGGAGTTCCCGTTATGCCTGGAATTCAGGAAAACAAGGCAATGAACTAAAACCATCCATGACGACAACATTGAGGATACACTGTGGAGACTCAAATTTCAGGATAATAATAATGTATTGGTTATTTCCCTAGTTTTTGCCATCATCACAATTGTGTTAAAATGTCATCACTTACTTCAGCGAGCTTTACGTACCACGAGCTTGGAGAGGTACATAAAGTAATCCCCAGCAGTTCTGCTAGCTCAAAGTAGTCATATCTAAATCATTCACCAGCTAAAATAAATGTCAATTTAGATTAGCCATTGTGATACAAACATTGGTCAAGTGAGGTTCACTCTACTTAGGAGAGAGAGCGCATCTCGATAGCAACTCTCCTAGCTTAGTCCAATTGTTACTGACATACTAACTGTCGACTAGATTACCTAGCGCGGTTAGCTATAGCGCGGTTAGCTATAGCTTCCCAACACCAGCTGACTGACTGACCTGAACGTGGCTCCTTCCTGATGAACACTTTGTGCTGTGGGGAAAAACAACTCGCTTCCTTACACAAGTTTATTCCAGTCCCAGAAATTCCGTTTGGATCATGGACGATTCATGATACCTCATATTTGTTTTCTCTCGGCTGCAGTTTGCCGGGTGGTCAGGGTGGCAAGGAGGACTAGACTGAGCGCGCGTGACTGACAGGCGGTAGGGCCGCCGCCTGTTCAGTTGAGGCCCACCGGAAGCGGTGAGATTTTGGAGAGACTGAAAACAGAGGCGGGGCCTACATCTCAGAGGCCTGATCTTCTCAGACCATTTCAATCACAGAAGTGGATAGAGAAAGTGACCTACCCCAGCTTTAAACACACCGTCGCCACACTGCAGAGCGACCTGCCTACGTACAAGCTTCCGATTACTCATTGCCTGAAACGTGTGTACATTGTAGTATTAGAGAGGATATTTGAACTAGAATGAGCTAGTTGAGTACACCGTTCAAGTACTCGGATTATGTGTTCATGTCATATTAGATTTTCCTGCCTACTGGGAAAAAGGTTCACCCCAACCTCCTAGTGCCAATTACAATTATATATATAATCTTTTGGTGGGTTCCAGTATCCAGCTGGCATCACTGTGAATACACGAGCGGTAAATGCAGCAGTGATGTCGGCAGTCCAAGGAATTAAAAATATCTATCACTAATATAATAAACTTGTACTAACGAAACAATAAATATCTGCTGTAATTCATTCATGGTTGATTTTAAATCAAATAAATATTTTGTATGTGGGCGTTCCCACGAATGAAACATGCAAACACGTTCAAACTAACAACGAAATCCCATTGTTCCGCTTCTGACGATACGATGTGAGCGCGGCAGAACGTCGGCATGAACGAGGAAGAGCGCGAGCACCTCTAAATGCACTATTATAACCTTTTTTTTATTTTTTTTTACTCAGCTATTTCAAGATATCTGCACCTGCACTGTGCGTGTTATTGTGTTGAAAGGGCGTGCTGTATTCGCTTTGTGGGTTCGACTGTTGGAGATCGGGTTGCGTAAAGTAAGGGATGACATTTTTGATGGTTAAAAATGAGGACTAACCGGTATTACCCTTTAACTTACCTGAGATCAAAGACTTTTCGAGGGCCGCTGTCGTTTCTGGGTGCTGTATTGGTAAGGAGTTTGGTGTGGCAACAAGCTGAAAATACAATGCTAATGTGGATTAGTGTGTTTGTAAAAAAAGAAAAAGAAAAAGCAAATATGGAGGCTCGAATAAGTTTTGAATCCAATCTGAGCACTGCACCCGAATAGTAATGATGTTACCTGGTTGGACACCACTGGGATCTTTCCCAGAGTACTCTGCCCCATAACAGACACGGGAAGCATCATGGACTGAACAGGCGACTGTAAGATGAGCGTTGATCCTGAAAGAACACGACACAGAAGGTTTTTCTTCTGCTCTGCAATACTCAATTAATCCCCGAGGTGGAGATGTGTCTCTCTGGCCCTTTCACAAGGAGTTGAGTGCCAAAGTGGGCCAAAGACACACGGCATGTCAATAAGCATCTATATTTAAGCTACCAATTCTTCACGATTTAAGAGTTTAGCTTTATCGAAGCTTATTGCCAAGGAGTCTCATCTGACACAGATACATTCACATCTATTAGGATTGTCGTCTCTTACCAGTGGGGAAGCCCGGAGAGCGGGGCGGCGTGGCCAGAGCATACTGGCCGGGGGTCAGAGGCTGTCCCTTTGAGACACAGGTAGGCAGTAGCACATGTCTGGCCTGCGGGTCTGTAGCCGAGAGGTCAGTCACCACCAAGTAGCTGGCAGTGGCCCCTGGGAGGGCAGGGGTAGTGGTGTCCATGGGCAGCTGGACTATGTAGCTGGGTTGGACCTGTGAAGTCCCTGAACCTACCGCTGCAGCTTTCCCGCGGAGAGGGCTAGCCTCTGCTGCCGTAGGCTGGAGGACCTCAGAGCTTTGCAGGCCACTAACTGCCTGGGCCGTCTCGTCCAGGTTGGCCTGTGGCGTGCCGGGAACTCTGGGGTACTTGGGTGGCGAGGAGAGGAAGATGGTGGGTATCTTGTCCTCGGATATGCTGGAGATTGCCTGATTCAAGGCCGAGTCCCGCGAAGAAGCCTCGTCCTGGTTATCACTGATGATGATCTCTAAGGAAACGACACTGGTAGAATCGACTGCACCCTTGCTCGGGGTGCTGCGGTTGCTGTTTGGAGGGTTAGGCGCATCTGTATCTGGTGCAGAGGAGGAAACGGATGTAGGCGAGGCAGATGTTGGAGATGTTACTGAGGGAGCGGGGTTAGGGGTAGGCACTGGTTGAGGGTCTCCCCCGCTGCTCGGAACGGACATTGTCACATGGGGTAGGTTAGCAGCTTTGTTCGATTCATCTGGTACAGGTGAGTCGACACTAGACCCATAGTGAGGAGCTGGAGGCGGGGCTGTAGAAGACTGCTCTATATTCTCAGGTTGGGCATGTGGCTTTCCTTCAGCCCCTTGTGCTCGTCCACCCTCCTCTAGTCTGTCCACATTAGGAACCAGTGTGGTTTCTGGTGCAGCAGATGCAGCAGGGTCGCTTGTTGAGGGTACCGTGGTTGATTCGTTGAAGGGAGTGGGAGTACTGTCCTCTCTGGCTGGCTCCAACGCCTCCAGGGTGGCTGTGATGTCAGGAGGAGGAGGAGGAGTCAATGGTTCATCTATGTCCATAGGTGTTAGAGCGCCGCTGCCGCTGAGGATACAGCCTCTCTCTCCTCGGTTAGAGTCCAATGTAGCAGACGAGGAGACACTTGGTTGTTCGTCGTGAATCACCAACAAACTGGCAGTGATGTTGTCAATCCTGGACATTCCCGTTTTCTTTAACGAGCTGGGGGCGGCAGGCTTCCTGGTCTTCCGGGTCTTCAGCTCTTGTCCAGTCCTTCCCTTCCCTGCTATCGGCGCTGTGTCCGGAGCACTTAGTGTAGCATCTCTGTGTGTAGTGCCTGCAAAGTGACATGGACTGAAGATTTAATGATTGTTTTACCCCCAACAATACTTGCGCATCTAGGTGTGAATACCCAAGCATGTTAAGCAGCTTTACATCCCTAGATGTCATAGTTTATGACACCGGTGTCATAAACTATGTAAAGGTTTTCCTGCTTCCAAACCTTGATCTCAATAAACTTACTTTGATCCGTGAGATAAGAAACGATAATCAAGGATGACGTGTGTGTTTGCTCCTAACGGGAGGCTCATTACTTTTAAAATGGTGGAATACCTGAATCTGAGTCCTGAATAGGCGTGTCGGCAGACGGAGCCCCGGCAGTGTCGCTCTCTTCTGGGCTACTGCTTATATCTCCATCAGTGATTCTGGTTTTATCTGCAAACACATTATGTGAGAAACATTTTTTTTAGTTGTTGCTCAAATATCTTTCAAATGTGCCTTAATGCATGACGAATACTAATAAGAAGCACTCATCTATTAGTCTTCGTCATGGATTAAGGCAAGGTACATGATACTTACTGTAATCGAAGAGGTCAAAGAGCGCCTGAAAGGCCGGGTCAGACTCCGTTTGCTCCAGTATGTCGTGGATGGCGGCATCACTCATGTGAATTTCCCCCTGTAGAGGAGAATAACGTAGCACCACAATCGATCATTCGAGACTAGGGTGTGCAATAGTTTCTTCTTCTTCTTAAAATTACAACAAAAC
>CABFOT010115942.1:0-12317 GCA_900660305.1 Cetomimus sp. NI1144 | reverse complement strand
CCTGTAGGGGACTCCATAGTCGTACTGGGAGACTTCAACGCACATGTGAGCTATGACGGAGATACTTGGGGGTGCTCGGTTCGATTTGAACCGAGTGGTGCTTTTTTATTGGACTTCTGTGCTAGTCATGAATTGTCCATAATGAACACCATGTTCAAGCATAAGGATGCTCATAAGTGTACATGGTACCAGAGCCCCCTTAAGTCGAAGGTCAATTTTGAGACTGTACGTCTTGGACATTTGGTTGAAGAGAGGGGCAGAGCTGTCAACTGATCACCACCTGGTGGCGAGTTGGGTCAGAAGGTGGGGGAAGCTTCTGGACAGAACCGGAAAACCCAAACGTCTGGAGGAGGCATCTGTGCGGGCGGCCTTCAATTCCCACCTCCTGCAGAGCTTTCCTAGCATCCTTGTGGAGGCTGGGGGCATCGAGCCAGAGTGGTCGATGCTCAAAGCTTCCATTGCTGAAGCTGCAGCTGGGAGCTGTGGTCATAGGGTTGTCGGTGCCTCAAGGGGCGGTAACCCTCAAACGTTGTGATGTACTCCGGTGGTCAGGGAAGCCGTCAGACCGAAGACGGAGCCCTTCTGAGATAACATAGTTTGGAGAAGCCAATGGAAAAGGACTTTCAGTCGCCACCAAAGCTGTTTTGGAAAACAGTCAGACACCTCAGGAGGGTGAAACAGGGAACCATCCAAGCTGTGTACAGCAAGGATGGGATACTGTTGACCTCAACTGGGGATGTAATATGGCGGTGGAAGAAGCACTTTGAGGAAGTCCTGAACCCGACCCGAAGGTCTGTGACCTTCAGCACTCACTGGACAGGTTTGCAGCCGTGTGAAGCGGCCGGGATGAGGATCAGCACCTCTAAATCTGAGGCCATGGTTCTCAGCAGGAAACAGGTGGATTGTCCACTCCGAGTGGGGAATGGGTCCTTACCCCAAGTGAAGGAGTTCAAGTATCTCGGGGTCTTGTTTGCGAGTGAGGGTACAATGGAGCAGACCGAGGACCAGGTGGAGAGATTATATCTCCACGCTGGCCTGGGAACGCCTCGTGATCCCCCAGTCAGAGCAAGTCGAAGTGACCAGGGAAAAGGCAGTCTGCTCGGTTAAGCGGGCGACGATAGATTGATGGAGGGAGGGTTCCCAAGTGTAAAAACGACTCCCCCTGTTAGTATGTTGTTAGTATGTTAATGCAGCGTGATGAGGACTTACTAGGGTTTTTCATCTGGAAATGGTTCATCACAGCCAGGGCTTCCATGGCATCGTTGATGGTCTCCCACTCCAGCAGGCCGGACGTGCTACGCTCACCTAGCGCACCGCAGAGGGCACGATTAGATTGCTACATTAGATTACACTTCAGATTGTATGGTCACACACTGACTGATTTGTTAACCAATTAACGATTCACCATCCAGAAAGATTTAGTTGCTTTTTGATTGTAGTTATCAGGACCTGTCAGATGCCAAATGCAATATTTTGTTGTATGTTATACATTTTCTCATTCATGATGGGATCTGGGAAGAAATATGACTGAAATCCATGCTTACACACATCTGCCACCACAAAGTAACTCACTCCCTTTTTATATGTACAAGCCATTATTGCTATCACTGATAATATTAGTCATCAAAAATGACTGGCAGTACAATAAAAAAAATGTTTAAAGTCTGACTAGGCCAGTTTCACTTATATACTTACTCTTTCCAGTGAAAAGTTTCACACTGGTGGGGTTCTTGATTGCCAATTCTTCGCAGACCTGAAAGGAGAGAATAGTCTCACTGAACCAGTTGAAAACAACGAACAACAAGAAGCACCATATGAAATCCCACACCGTGGCACCAGTCCTCTTCACCGTCCCTACCTGGTTGAAGATCTCTGCAGTGATGTCGGGCTGCCCGTTGAAGAAGTGCAGCACATTGCTGGGGTGCTGGATGCGGTTCTTGGCTGCCTGCTCTGGGGAGGTGAAGCGGTTGTTGCGGGAGCCGTGGAAATCCTTGAAGCTGCTGGTGCCGTCCTCCAACTCGTAGCACTGCCCTGGCACGATGGCCTGCTGCTTGGACACACTGCAAGGAGAGACAGATGTATCTTACTTGCACAGCGCTTTTTTGTTTTTAGAGGCAATGCTGGTTATTTTGTAATAACTTGCTGTTCAGAGAGCAGCACTTACCAAACGTTGAGTTTCTGTCCAAAGAGGAAGTTGTTGTTGAGGTGAGAGATGACCCTGTCCACGGAATAGCAGTCACCCATCTCCACCATGGCTGCCCCAGGCTTACTCTTCATGAACTTGACCTGAAGGAAGAAAACAGCCGCGGGGTCAGAAAACCATCCAGCTGACGAGAAACCAACAGGAGCATGAAACCTTTGCTGATTGGCTGTTTGAAATGGCATACAGTGTTGGGTGGCAACTATTACAGTAATGTGGCAGTAACAAGCAGTGTAACTAATTACTATTTCAATTTCAGTCATAACATTACAGATAGCAATGAAAAAAACAAGTCATTACTTTTGTTAGCAGCCCTCTATAAATACTGTGTAATTACTGGGGGGAACCAGTTGGTTTTTCTGACTCATTTTCCAGTGCAAACCCTGGCACACACAAACAACCATCTGCAGCAACGATGCTCCTCCATGTTGCTTTCTCTCTGACGTCCTGTCTGATCACCGGAGTTTCTGTGAGATACTATTCCCTGGATCTCCACTGTGAGATCGTTGGTATGAACTCTTAAGTGTGTGTGGTCTTGTTTCTTGATTGAATAGTCTAGTGCGTGCAAAAATGTATAAATGGCGGTTACATCGGTCATTATGTCTGTGGTCTCCCGTTTTAAGAATCGGTTAAGATTTGAAAATCCGGAAGAGATCTGATGAGAATATGAAGAAAACGTGTTTTGGGAGGGAAGAACGTACATTTGTATTTTATTGCACTAAAGGATGACAGGAACATCAAGACTTTTTAGTTTCCCTGATCATTCAGAGAAGCAACTGATTTATTCAGTTTTTTTAAAGTAAGAGGAAGCAACCATCAATTTCGGAGGTCTAACAGCAGAGTAGTGTAACGATTAATGCTCCCAGGGAACAGTATGTCAACTAACGTTTACAAATTAAGTACCAGGTAATTAATGTATGGCGTTTTGAATACAGCACCCATCAACGGCTACAGGACATTTTCCCTCTTAACTCACCCGCTCCACATTGCCAAAGAGGCAGAAGACGTTGAAGATCCTGTCAGCGTTGATCTTGGCGGGCTCGAGGCCGTACACCATGACAACGGGGGAGTCGGCATGAGGCCCATATTCAGGGGGAGGCATTCCATACACAGGCTCGAAGCGCTGGTTACCGCGACCACGCCCACTCCCACTCATTGGTGGCCCCATGCGGCGAGGAGCAGGGGCCCCGTAGCTCTCATCGCTGTAGCTGTGATAACCTCCTTGAGGACCAGCTTATTTATGGAGAAAAACAGATATTTTGGAGTAAGCATGCAGCGCTGGAACATCACCCATTCCTAACTTTAAAACCAAATCCTTCCATAGATATTTACCATAATCTGGAGGGTGGTCTCCCAAGAGAGCAGGCTGCCTCTGGCGCTTGTTGGGATTGGCACCAGGATCTAAAACCATGAGATGAAAGGTGCCAATCAAACAGCCTCCTCACTTAAGGTACCTCACATGGGCTACTAAGAGCTACGTGACAAGGATGTGATCGACATGCAGGAGCAGGGGCTGACATTACGTGTTTAAAAAGTCTGCAGGCTCTATGTTTGTTGTCTTGGACATGAAACATAATGGAGATTTTTTTTACAGCCATTTTGTAAGATTACATTTTTTAAATATATAAATATCTTATGTAACCTCCCATATCGGTCGCCCTAATACAAACACAAACCTTGTGAATTGTTCCAATTGCCATCACCATCAGCATCTGTGCAGGTACACATACACACGTCAAGTCCAAATTAACATTGAAACAGTATCAATTTGGCCACACTATGTATAAAACACATCCCTTTAAACCCTGCTAGGTAGTTTAACAAAAACACTTCAGTAGATTGCAAAGAACATAAAAAGCACACACTATGCATAGCACCTGAAAACAGTCTAGGCATGTTGTATTGATAACTCTGGGATCTAGATGAAGCCAGGGTGACATAAAGAGGATAACATCCGATGTGAAAAGAAAACGCTTTCGGACCACTGATGACATTCTGGAGAGAAAAATCAACCCAAATTGATGATAGGCTTTAATTAATTGACAAATATAATATAAATATAAATGATTCAGGTGTATCCCCTCATGCACACAGACCTATCTGCCATTATGGCATTAAACATCCGACTATGTATCCTGATATTACTAGGCCTATTCACCATTTGGCATTTATAAAGAAAGGATTATTACTTAATAGTATGGAAACGTGACCCTACAGTGTGAATGTATTTGAGACTGAGACAGGATTTTCATTCTTTATTGAGACGGCTCTTAGCACCAGACTGAGCCGTGGGTGTGCAGAATGCAGCAGCAACGGTTGACTAAAGGAAAAAAGAAAATCTACATGCTAGCAGAATTTGTGAATAACAACACACTGCAAAAGTTAACCTGTGGCCTTAGGGAGTACACATACCAAGGTTTTGGATTAGTCCTTTAAGCAGACTACTATTAAACAATCGTTACTTCAAAAACCAATGCTCCAAGGAAGTTGCTACAATATGAATATTACATTATGATCTAGGGCTGGGTATCACAACTGATTTCATTAATCGATTCACAAGGTCTCGATTCGATTAATTATAGATTCGGGATATTCGAGTTACAATACCAATTTAAATTGGATAGGAAAGTGATTTTGTGGTTTTCATGGACAGGATTTTGAGAGTCGTGGAGGGGGATGGGGCAGGTTACAGTACGATGGGCTGAGGATTGTATCGCTGCTTTTTGCAGATGATGTGGTCCTGATGGCATCATCGGTCTGTGACCTTCAACACGCAATGGACAGGTTTGTGTCCGGAAATGTGGCCGGGATGAGGATCAGCACCTCTAAATCTGAGGCCATGGTTCTCAGCAGGAAACAGGTGGATCGTCCGCTCCGAGTGGGGAATGTGTCCTTACCCCAAGTGAAGGAGTTCAAGTATCTTGATGTCTTTTTTGTGAGTGAGGGTACAATGGAGCGGGAGATTGGCTGGAGAATCGGCGGAGCAGGTGCGGTTTTGCAGTCCCTTTACCGCACCGTTGTGACGAAAAGAGAGCTGAGCCAGAAGGCAAAGCTCTCCATCTACCGGTCCATCGTCGTTCCTACCCTCACCTATGAGTGAAGGGTCACGACCGAAAGAATGAGATTGCGGTTACAAGTGACCAAAATGTGTTTCCTCAGGAGGGTAGCTAGCATCTCTCTTAGGGACAGGGTGAGAAGTTCAGTTATCCGTGAGGGACTCGGAGTACAGCCGCTGCTCCTTCACGTGGAAAGGAGCCAGTTGAGGTGGTTCAGGCATCTAGTAAGGATGCCACCTGGTCGCCTCCCTAAGGAGGTGTTCCAGGCACGGCCAGCTGGGAGGAGACCCCAGGGCAGACCGAGGACCAGGTGGAGAGATTATGTCTCCATGCTGGCCTGGGAACTCCTCGGGATCCCCCAGTCAGAACTAGCTGAGGTGGCCAGGGAAAAGGTCTGGGGATCTCTGTTGACACTGCTGCCCCCCGCGACCCGACCTCGGATCAGCGGGCAACATTGGATGAAAGAGCTTCTCAGAGAATTAATGCTGTAAATTGAACAACCTTAACCTGGTGCATCATTAAAAAATATTAATGTGTACATAAAGAATTGACCCCAAAGCAGTTGCATTGATGTTCTTTTAAGTTAACTTGACCAACACACTACAGCTGTGCATCAGTAGAGAATTGAGCAGAAAAGACAACCATATATACGGGCCTAAATTTCACTTCGCAATCTAGGGGGGAATTCCCTTCTTATGTTCTTCAGATAGGGGGGGATTTATAGACTTTGGGGTGAGACACTAACCCGAGTTTAACTACGTGTCTTACATTGTCCTATTCTTCCCAGGCATCGAGGAAGTACACACATTTCCAGCAGAAGTGCAAATACTCAACTACAAATGGACTCCGGCAAAAGTTGAAGTAGGGTTTCAAATCCTTTACTCAACTTGCATGATAGAAGTAGGTAGTTACAGAATTAAGCAGCTGAATTAACTATGTATGCAATTGTTGCTCTTGTTTCACAGAATCACATCTGGTTCTTCCTAAGTCGCTTTCTTCATAGCTCACGAGGTGGAGTGGTCGTGGAGGAACTTTCCGTAACCGGAAGGTTCCTCGTTCGATCCCCATCACCTCCAGAGTGTCCTACAGGGATTCTCTGAACTGTGCAGGTGGCTGTCTCCATCTCTGTCTGATGTAGGAAACAAAAAAGGAAACATCTAAAGAAAAGTTGATTTCCCAACAAATAGGTATTTTTAAATGCAGAGTACTTGAAAATTAACTATTTGTTGAGATTCTCTGAACTATAAAGATGTCTTATCTCCTCCGTGTCCTTAGTCCTCTTCCTGCTTGTCTCCATTATCTCCTCTGCTTGAATTGGTCTTTCTGCAGGTGTCTTCTGGTGGCTCGCTCTTCTCTCCATACATTATGTCTCCTCTGCTTGAATACTGTAGTTGTCTGCTTCTCCTTTGCTTTATGATTAACCCCATCTGAGTGGCGACTTTAAGTTTACTTTTTGTAACATCGGTTGGTGAAAGGCAGATTGTGCATTTTACAAATGGAGCAGCTCATTTCACACACCCGATACTCGAGCCATGGCTATAGTGTTCACCATTTCTCCTGAAACGTAGCTTTCCCCCTTTACATTACGGTGCTGGGCGTCCTGTTAACGTTGTTCTTCTCTGGCACTCGGCATCGGGAGGATTAACGTTAAAGTCATTATCGTTATCAGATTCTTTGTTGTGAATAACGTGAACACTGACGTCGCTCGATGTTACATTAACGCTATCGCTAGAAGAGCCTTGTTCGATTGGTCTTGTTGGTGTGAGGGGGTGCCATCAGTTTGACAACAAGGAAGTGAAATCTGGAAATATAGGCTATGCAGCAAACAAAATTAAAAAGTGCTTTCAGTTTACCCTAAGGTGCTGGAGAGGAGAGTCCGGCCAATAGTCGAACATCAGATTGAAGAGGAGCAATTCAGTTTTCTCGCAGGGATCCTGGAAGGGTCCTGGGAGTGTTATTATCCAGTCTACATGCATTTTATGGATCCGTCGAAGGCACATGACCGGATCCCAAGGATCTTTTGAGGTGCTGCAGGAGTATGGGGTGAGGGGGTCACTACTTGGGGTCATCCAATCTCTGTACTCCCAAACGAGATCTGTGATTCTGCTGAGATTCTCGGCAGCAAATCCAACTATTTTCTGGTGGGTGTTGGCCCCCGCCAGGGCTGCGCCGTGTCACCTATCCCGTTTGTGGTTTTCATGGACAGAATTTGAGGCATAGTCGTGGAGGGGGATGGAGCTGGTTACAGTTTGGTGGGCTGAGGATTGCATCGCTACCTTTTGCAGATGATGTGGTCCTGATGGCATCATCTGTCTGTGATCTTCAGCATTCACTGGACAGGTTAGCAGCCGCGTGTGAAGCGGCCGGGTTGAGGATCAGCACCTCTAAATCCGAGGACATGACTCTCATCAGGAAACGGTTGGATTGTCCACTCCGAGTAGGGAATGAATCCTTACCCCAAGTGAAGGAGTTCCAAGTATCTGGGGGTCTCATTTTAGAGTGAGGGTACAATGGAGCGGGAGATGGGCCGGAGAATCTGCACAGCAGGTGCGGTTTTGTAGTCCCTTTACCGCACCGTTGTGACGAAAAGATTTGAGCCAGAAGGCAAAGCTCTCGATCTACCGGTCTGTCTTTGTTCCTACCCTCACCTCACCTGTCATGAGCGATAGGTTATGACCAAAACAACAAGATTGCAGATACAAGCGGCCAAAATGAGTTTTCTCAGAAAGGTAACTGGCTTCTCTCTGGTCACCGATCAATGAGTGTAAAACAGTTTGTGTTGGAAAAAATAGACTAGGAACAGCCACAAAGTTATGTTCCGTATGCTGTATTTGTCCCTCTGGAGTTGCCTTAGGGTGTATAGACTTCCAGGATGCTTTTCGGAAAGGAATAAGTCCCTTTTCAAGCCACCTATTTAGAGGCGACAGCAGGTAACTGTACTTCCAGCTCACTACAGCCGTTTTGGAAAAAACAACTGGCTTTATTTGGACTTTGGTGGAAACGTCGACATAGCTAAGGAGGTAGAGTGGTCGTCTAACCAGAAGTTTTCTGGTTCGAACCCCAGTTCCTCCAGAGATTGTGACGAAGTATCCTTGAGCAACAAGCTGAATCCCCAACCGCTCCTGATGTGCAGCTAGCACCTTGCATGGCGGCTCTCCTCCATCAGTGTATGAATTTGTGTGTGAATGGGTGAATATTACACATGTAGTGTAAAGCGCTTTGAGTGGTCCAAGTGACTAGAAAGGCGCTCTATAAATGCAGTCCATTTACCATTCACCATTACCGCCAGGGATAGTGAGTGAAAGTTTGAACCACCACATATTTCTCCATATTTATTTAAGCATAATTCCCAGTCCAAGTTCTCCGTGGCTTTGGCGAATTTATAATCGTGTTGTTACCGCGCTCGTCAGCAAACATGTGGCAGAAATGATGTCGCACATCCTCGGGAAAAGGCATATAATAAAAGATAGATCTTGCGATTTCATTTATCGATATTCAAATGAAGATCGTTTTGAATCGTAAACCCAGCCCTACAGACAATTGATATTCTGGTTCAACAAAAATGAACAGAAACTAAGTGCTTAGTCAATCTTGGGTTGATTTTTTCCTTTAAATAAGCAGATGCTAAACAAAAACACAAATCAAGAGGTTGTGTCATGAATCTCATTGTTAACGTGTCACCAAGCAAGTTTGACAACCTTGTAAATATTTAAAGAGTAATAAAATAAAACGGTAGTGATCTAAAACCCAGATCTGTAAAATCTCTTTATGAATAACAAAGTGAAACATCCACATTAGTCGCTAAAAACTAGGCGTAAAACCATTGATTTTTATAACTAGGGATGATCAAAATACAACACTGATCAAATATCGATTGGCTTAGGCACTTGGCAATCCACAACACCACTGAGGTAATCATTTTGAAATTGATTAGAAACTCCTGATCTGGTTTTAGTAAGGGCATAGATCATAGTTTAGTATTCACATGATGGCATGACACATACACAACCACAGAGCCAAGTCTTTCACTTTTATAGAAACGCTCAACCATCAAGACAGTCCGACAGTACAAGTACTTACAGCACCACACACGGAGCACAGGACACAGTGGGCAGGTAGGGGGCGCTCTTCAGCAGGGACGCTACCCGCCACGCCTGTGACTCCAGCCTCAACTCACTCTTCCTTCCTTCCTTCCTTCCTTCCATCCCCACCACCAGAGAAAGTACATCCACACGTCCACGCTTGGCTTTGACTTGTTGCCGGTTTGTATTTAGAGTTGCTTATTAGAGGCTGATTTCCAGCTTACCGTGCTCTGAGCGCAAAGCAGGACATGTGCACCGTTTGAGACTGGGCAGTCTGTCCACAGACACACTGAGCCAAACCTGCATCACACGGGAGGCGTTAAAGGCATCACTATGGGCCAGTGCATGATAAAGGGAAAATGAAACAACACAAGAATAGCAAAGAGAAGGGGGAATGGGGGAAGGGAAGTAGAGGGGGACACAGAGCACCAGAGTCCATAAATGTAGAGGGCTGGAAAGGATTTGTGATCTGTTTGCCTCTGTGCCTGTATGCTTGATGGGTGTTTGATGCTTGTGTCTTCGTGGGCCCCCCCGTGGCTGTTTCTTCTCATGTAAAAATGGCCAGACATGATGCTGGTGTCGTTTTGTTCAATAGCCGTCAGCCACTGGCAGAGTGAAAAGGCGTCTAGTGGCAATGAGTCATCTGGTATATCTGCGTGATGATGTGTTGTCATGGCGGTTCAGCTGTGTTTTGCCGCGGATATTCAGCTCGGTGTTGTCGTGTGCCCGGCACAGGAAGTGATAGCAAAAGGAAGCCCGTACACCCGGGTCAAGAGATGAGCGCTATTAGCGCCTGAGAAAAAAGTGCCTTCTGTTTTTGTTTAATGATGTGGTGTCGTCTGTTCCCTGGTCAGGCTGAGTGTGTCTGAAAACTCCTGGTGCTCCCTGTGGTTGTGTTATAGTAGTCAGATCCACGGGCTGGGGGGCATGGTCGCAACGACCACGCACACCTGACTCCCGCCCTCGTCATCAATGTGTCGTGTCAAAAAGAAGGAAGGTGGATCCTCAGGCCTCTGGAGATGATGTGGGATACTTGTAAACAGGATGGTAGCGGCTTATCAATGTATTGAGATCAAGCTGTGGTGGATATGCCGGGTGTCTGTTCGCATAGCCGCGGGGTGTTTCTGTCCCTCACGGTGGTCAAACGTCCACCACCCAGAGTAAAATGGATTCCCATGTCAGGTGGAAGATATAGGGGTGATGGCGGAGGTGGGATAAGGAGGTACCGAGAGTTGAGGTTGTGTGATTCCGGTGTCTGTCGCCCCACTGTGTCCGATGTACGCCACAGGGCGGTGCAACGTTAGTTGTGGCTGCTCTAGCTGTAGCAGCCGCTGTGACTTTGGCAGCATGTGTCTGCTTAGGAGCTGAGGTGAGCTGTATGAGTATGCACAGTGAAGGCACAAGGAGCACCCATTGCTCGTAAGGCAGCCAGAATTAAAAGAATATCAAGAAATATATTACAGAGGAAGATATGTTATACACCTGTATAAAATGTATAGTGCACATGTTGTGGCCTAAGTACCAGAGAGTTTTATTTATTATTTATTTATTTATACAATGTCTGGAAAAATCTAACCAAGTCGCCACCAAATGGCTAAAGCAATTCAGTCTACTGCAACCATTATGTCTTACAACCCCAGGAAAAATGTCAAAACCACCACTCTGAGTAATAATGTAATATATTCTTATTTTACCATCGTCATATTCACCAGGCTCCTGGCATATTATGTTGCTCATTATGGTGAATGCCTGGCGTTTCCAGCTACCCCAAAACCCAGTCGAGATCACACAAAAATAATAAAACAACGGCTACCATTACCTGTAGTCTGGTGAAGAGCCTGTCCTGGGGGCTGTGCGCTGATCTGACGGGCCATTAAATTACCCATTCCTCATCAAACCTAGTGTCTTTTTTTCTCTCTTTACAAACTGACATTGATGTAAGCATATTGGACCAGCAGTACATAAACAAAATGTCTACCCAATAAGAAATTATGTATTCTCTACCACCATCATAACAAAAGTAAGATTTAAAAAACCTCACACAACATACTCTACAACTTGCCATCAATCAGGTCCAACAAAAAATGTGCCGTCACTGGAGAATTTAAGTTTGAATGTTAACAATGTAGAGAACAACATATACTCAGGGAAAAATAAACTGTGACCTACTAAAATATCAATTAATATAAAAAAAATCATAATCCAGATGTATTTTTGCAAAATCGTTAAATAATGGCCGATGAAGAAAATCACAAGAACAAATTAATTGAATTGTCATCACCGTCATCAGGAGGATGCTTGGCAGGTTGGAGGAGTCACGTCAAAGTCACGTGTGTGTTGCCTCACTGTTGTCACCAGAGTCTCAGAGGATGCCTGAACGACGTTCCAGATCCTCCATACACACAACGATAGTGTGAACTGTGATTTGACCCCTCCCATCTTCCAAGATAATAAAAACATTTGGGGGTGATTTTCTTCATCCGCAATAATTAAATAATTTTGAGCGATCTGGATTATATTTTTATTTTCGTTAACAATTTACCAGTGCACCGTTTCTTTTTTCCATCAGTATACTTAACACTGTCAAGCGTGTGTGCATCCCACGGCAACACATTTTGCGTGCTTGGTGTCAAGTCTCCACAGCGCCAAAGGCTTATCTAGTGGTCTCACAAGGCAACTACTCAGCGGACTGATACAATCCCTAATGAACGCTATGATTCAAATCTCCAATATGTTGTGCAGAAGCATTTGAAAGAAAATAGAAAAAAGGTGCGATACTGCTGAGGAGTGTTTACTGGACTAGAATAGGCAGGGATGTGTGGTTGTGTGGCTGATGCATGCACTACAGGAAGTGTGAACCTGTGTGAAGAACGGCAAGACTGTGTGTGCTCCCGTGACAAGTTGGCAATAGAACATGCATGGGCTTGTAATTGAGGTTGGCTGCCCTTGAGGTGGCTCCTCGTGCCCTTACTTTGCACC
>CABFOT010115941.1:0-11356 GCA_900660305.1 Cetomimus sp. NI1144 | reverse complement strand
GAGAGCTGAGCCAGAAGGCAAAGCTCTCCATCTACCGGTCTGTCTTCGTTCCTACCCTCACCTATGGTCATGAGCGATGACCATAGGTGAGGGTAATAAATAAATAATAATAATAATAATGCATTCAATTTATATTGCACTTTATATTCTAAAAGAATCTCAAAGTGACACAGCTTAAAAATAGAATAAACACACAGATACACAAATAAAATAAAAAGTAAAAAATATATGTAAGAAAAATAAAATTAAAAACCACAAGATGAAATGGCCTTCCTAAATAAAACAGTTTTTAGGCCTTTCTTAAAAGAGTCAAGGGTCTGTGGTGCCCTTAAATGACCCGGAAGGCTGTTCCATAGGCGTGGTGCAGCCGAGCAGAAGGCCCGGTTCCCCATGGTATGGAGCTTGGTACTGGGGGCCCTGAGGAGCAGGCTGTTGGTAGACCCGAGGGTGCGGGTGAAGGTTTGTGGCGTGATCAGTTCTTGAAGGTAGGGAGGTGCAGATCCATTTATGCATTTATAAGTGAGTAGCAGGATTTTATAGTCGATCCTGGATGAGACAGGGAGCCAATGCAGTGAGAACAGAGTCGGTGTGATGTGATCATGTTTCCGGATTTTCATTAGGATCCTGGCAGCAGATCCTGGCAGCACAAGTGGCCGAAATGTGTTTCCTCAGGAGGGTGGCTGGCTTCTCTCTTAGGGACAGGGTGAGAAGTTCGGTTATCTGTGAGGGACTCGGAGTACAGCCGCTGCTCCTTCATGTCAAAAGGAGCCAGTTGAGGTGGTTCAGGCATCTAGTAAGGATGCCACCTGGTCGCCTCCCTAAGGAGGTGTTCCAGGCACGTCCAGCTGGGAGGAGACCCCGGGGCAGACCGAGGACCAGGTGGAGATATTATATCTCCATGCTGGCCTGGGAATCCCCCAGTCAAAGCTAGTCAAAGTGGCCAGGGAAAAGAAAGTCTGAGGATCTCTGCTGCTGCTGCCCCCGCGACCCAACCTCAGATAAGCGGACGAAGGATGGATGGATTAAAGCATTTTGTAATCACAAGGAAACGACCAACATTCCAGTGTAATTGGGACAATTATTGTAGCATTATAATCTTTATTCGTACATTAGGTTTATGCCAACAAACCACGACTAATCGACTACGAGCTCTTTCTTGCGTCACACCCCATTTCTTTAGAAAATAAAGAAAACACTGCTCCTTTTTCATAATCCTCCATCATCCTTTAATATATGAAATGCATATTTTAGCACAATATACAGTGTAACAGACCATGTCCCACAGTTATCTTACTCATTTCAAACATTTCTTCACAAGGCCGCCCTTCAAAACAGGCAGGTCTCATTTCAAACAAAGGGATGGATGGCACAGCATCGTTTCGTATAAGCTGCTGCGTAATCGAGAAAATGAACTGCAAATAAGAGTGAAACAGAAGAAAAAGTTACAAGTGTCTTCATTTGACAGGTTGTTTAGTGCAGCTCCTGTGTGGGAGACAGCGCCACTAAGTAGTGCATCCATATCCTTTAATTGTGACCGACGCGGTTAGTTCAACGTCAATCGTCTCAAATGTAAACCCCGTCATAAGCTGATAATGAGACCGGTCCAGTGGACAGCGGTCGTGACCTGGTGTGGAGATCGGGGCGATATCCATCGTAACGCTTGTGCTCACAAACAAGTCAGTCACGGTGATTCTCAGTGGCGTTTACAGGAACTGATGTCGGCACACGATGAGGTAGACTTGGGAATGTTCGACAGACTGCTTTGTGGAAAATATAAAACCCAAACGCCTTACAAAAATGTATAGCCGATTTCCAGGCTTGAACTGAAAGCGATGTTTTCATAACAGCACAGATGATCAATGCCTTACATCATATAGAAAAAAAATTAGTTCAGTCAACCTGTATGAAGCGTTAGCCAGGTGCAGCACATCATTCATAAACGCCTGATGCTGAGAATCACCACGAATGGTGCTAATTGTGTGTAGTATAATGGATTCTCCTCCAACCCCCTTAAGACAGACGTGATGTTTAATAGTGTTTACAGCTGCTTTGCTCCGTTGAGATGAAAAACCAAGACATTGTTTAGCTGCAGGTTTCCTATGATTCAGAAGGCTTTGCGACACACGCCTGATAGAGAGGAGGAAAACCAAACACATGATGGAATGCTCAAAAGCGTTCATGCTCACTAAAACACATTAAAATATATGAAAGGGGAAAAAAACATTATATATATATATATAACAGACCTCGCTAAAGACATTTCTTTATTCACGTTCCTAAATGTCACACCTGCTGTGCGTTGCGTTGTACACGGGTAGAGAGACATGCTTAACTAAGGGTGGAGGAACGGGTCCATAATAAAACAGACTTCTACATTCATGGTATGCATAAGGCTCCTGCTTGTGAAATATTAAGCCACCCACAAAGAAAGGAGCTACATTTCAAGGGCGTCTCACGTTGCAAGGCCATTATGATAAAGGTCAGGAAATTATTAGCAACCTGCTCTCGCCCCGACATGAAATGAGGACGAGACTAGGTTTACCAAAAGGCGTTAAAACGAGGATCATAGTCTGCAAATTCAAGTCCTGCCACACACTGCTCGCTGTTACGGCATTAGCCTCCTTGTTACCACGGTGACTGTCTGGTTATTCTGATATCCAGACAAGATCGCGGCTGCTGTTTAAGACCTGCGCTCGGTGCTGCAGCAGTAAATTAGCAGAGGGCAGAAACCCATGACCTCCATCTGCCTCCACCCAGATCCTCAGTCACTCAGAGGGTGGCCCTCTACCTCGTCATGTACAACACATCATCATCTTGCATGCATGTACGTATGGGGAAAGGATGGTTAAGACCCTGAGTGACCTTAAAAATAAACACTTCAAAAATCTGTTGAACGAATAGATCGGAAGGAGGTTTAAAATATTAGAAAACCTGATCTGATCAGATTTTTTGCGGCAGATTGATTTACAATAGTTACGTACTGAAATCAAAATGCCTCAAGCAAATGTGGAATATCAGGGTGAAACGTCAGTTCTGCCTCCTCCTCACATTTGACCCAGAACACCGATCCTGAACAGCAGGCCAACATGAACGAGAATTTACAAGAGCGTTGTGTTTTACAATTTAAATGTTTCCTAAATGTTTATTTCCACAAGACATCTGTTGTAAGAAGACGTGAAAGGGGATCGATCACGCTTAATGCACCAAAGTGGATGAATGAGATTAAAAATGATTGAAATCATTACTGCTCCATAATCTTTTTTTAACAAGCTCAATATGAAGCTTGTTAAAAAAATAAAAATAAAAGTTGCAGATGTTTGCTGCAACACTGGATGTGATGACATCTCAGTCATCTCTACGTTGAGGCCAGGGGATACTGCTGTACACCTCTGCACACCTGTTGCAGCAACAGAGATGCAGAGTGGATTAAGTGCGACCTCGGCATTAGAAACAGAATGACGAGCTCAGATATGGAAAAATAATCAGACATCGTTTTGACGTGGGAGCGGGCAACGTGTGACGCGCGTCTTCAGAGGCTATTCAAACAGTGTACGGCGGGACGTCGACATCCGGTTGCACTGTGTGTATCTACGTGGGATACAGCTACAACCAGAGACGACTTTAGTGGTTAAATGCATAAATGCAGACAGTAATGTACAAATGATTTAGCTGAGCAAGTCATGCCAACTGGTTTGTGCTAGAAAACCACATTCCGTGAGGGTTTGAACATCAAAAGGGGCAACACACACACCTCGTTTCAAAGTGAATGAGCAACATATAATGCGAGCTGAGTGTTTTTAGGGTTTCCTCAGGAGGGTAGCTGGCTTCTCTCTTAGGGACAGGGTGAGAAGTTCAGTTATCCGTGAGGGACTCGGAGTACAGCCGCTGCTCCTTCACGTGGAAAGGAGCCAGTTGAGGTGGTTCGGGCATCTTGTAAGGATGCCACCTGGTCGCCTCCCTAAGGAGGTGTTCCAGGCACCTCCAGCTGGGAGGAGACCCCGGGGCAGACCGAGGACCAGGTGGAGAGATTATATCTCCACGCTGGCCTGGGAACGCCTCGAGATCCCCCAGTCAGAGCTAGTTGAAGTGGCCAGGGATAAAGAGGTCTGGGGATCTCTGCTGACACTGCTGCCCCCGCGACCCGACGTTAGATAAGCGGGCGACGATGGATGGATGGTGTGTTTTGGATAATGTACAACAAAGGGTGAAACAAGCTGAGGAGTACAAAGTGAGGAAGGAAAAAGCAGACTGATGCCCCAGCCTACTTCTGTGTAGCAATATGGGAACTGTCTCATAAGCCATCATGTGAGCATCGTTAGCTTGGTCACTGCACTAAATATCAGTCAAGCAGCATTCATGTTATATTGAGATTGCTGCCAATATCAAAAGGTAACAGAATATATTTACTATTCAATTTTTTTTAACATCAAAATAAAAGAGACACATTATTGGAATAGAGATAAAAGCGATACCGACATTTTTATTTTTGTTTGTCATTTCATTTAAACTGGCACTTTCCACATAACGAATTCACATTTTTGCTTAACTGAGAAATGTTTCTGTTAGCATCGTTGGCATTCTTCATAGAGATGCTTAATCGAGACTTATGTGACCAGTGAAGTGAAATAATGAACCAAAATACTAAATGTCTCTGTATCTCCACATAGGGACAAAAGAAACTGGCTTGTTATCTTATTTGCGCACACAGTGGACAAAATAAAAGCATAAATCCATACTTGATAACGTAGGTCAAGTAAGAAGGCCCCAAACCAGCAATCCCATGTGCTTCGGGGATGCTCAAAGATAAACGACTATCTCTACCATCAAACCCCTTTCCCCTGCATAGCGTAGACCTACTCTCCTAACCAGGCCATTCCATAAAACACCGTACAATAATCTTCAGTAAAGCAATAGATAGCACAATCACCACCGGGGCAAAGAGGGGGTCTTTCGAGCAGTCAGTGTTTTTCTTCATCAGTTAGTAGGTGTAAATAGACATGAGGGGGGCAGCAAGCAGGTTGTTCAGTAACATACGATATTGGCCAGAACCTGAGGTACTCTGGGTAAGGGTACAGGAAGTCCACATCAAGAATAGAAGAAAAAAATATATAGCTATCACCGAAAAGTAATGGCACTCTCCCCCCCCTCTTTACATTTCGAGTAGGAATTAAAATGGTTCCCGTCTCCCAGCCAGTGTTCAGTCTTTCAGTGGTCTTAAAAGGTTACGATGGAGAAAACAACACATTTAGTGATCCATGTGTTTAGTTGGCGCACCCAGTCTCTACAGCAGGAAGTGGGGACAAGTGGGAGGGCATGTAAAAAAAAAAAACAAGGACGGGATGTTCAAACCCATGTGCACTGAGGCTGTGTGACAAGGTGAGGTGTGACCTGAAGAAGAGGAGTTAACCTCTTGTATGACAGCTTTATTTGGGGGGGTATCTTTCTTACTTTCATCCACAGCTTCCACTCTCCCAGTTGACAGGAGCGCTTGAGCAACAGCACCCCATAAATATTCATCCAAAGACAGAAAAAAAAACTGAGGGAAGTAGAAAGTAGAATCTAACTCTGAAGTAGATCAACCGTCCCCTTGTGTCTGGGCACATTCCCAGCTGAGTGGTAAACAAAGTAGTTGTCACGGATAAACATGAAGGTAAACTCTTTGTGTTTCTGCATGCGTGTGCGCAAGTATGCATGTGTGTGTGTGTGTGTGTGTGTGTGTGTGTGTCGCTCAGCTCAGTGGCATATAGTTCATGTTCTCGGCTCTGAGGTGGACGGGAGTTGTCGTGGGCTGGGTGGTCCCGCGGAGGGACTGAGGGGAGGCGTTCCCTCACGTCACCTCTCCTGGGATGGCAGGCGTCACCAGTTGGCTTTGACAGCTTTGACATCACTCACCAGGTTCTGAGCAAGGCAGATCCCAAAAATCTACAACAACAAAAAAGGAAGCAACACAGAACATAAGCTTGAGGTATAGTCCGGCGAAATGAGATCACGAGTAAGGACGTTACTGTTGGAAAAAGGAGGGACAGCTCACAAATGGTTTGGGTGACCACGTTGCAGTGATTGCAGGGGTTTGCTTGATGTTGTACGTTCTCACCACTAGATGACAGTGATTACCCACAATCACCACAGCCACATACCAACGGCTTTAGATGAAGACTGCAGTTCAGGAGACACGCCAGTTCTGAAAAAGCCTGTAAGTAAAATAAGCCATAAAAGACTCCTTACCTGTAAAAGTGCAACGCCAACAAAGATCCCAGCTACTACAATCAGGTTATCCTGAAGCCACTTCTCAAACTGTCCCACGCAGCCTTTGGTGTAGATATATTTCTGCTGATCCAACTCCTTTTACACAAACAAAAACACACAAAATAAAGCAGGAAACAATGAAGGATTAAACATGATCCATTTTTCAATCTCAGGAAAATGATCAGCTCTGAGAGAGGCCTTTGAACTTTGCATGAATCAGACCAAACATGAGCTTTGACCGAGTGTGGAAAAACAAACAGGCTGGTGCGTCCCCTCTGATACAGGGTGTCCTCTAATGGGGAGGAGGGGACGGGGTGCGAGTGGGAGTCCGGTCACTCTTACAACATATCAGTATTTGAACATCTGGGAGAATATCGAGGCAGTGCATTCTGGTTTTCAAAGACCTTGACATGGGCTGACCCAACCGGCAAGAGCCGTTTCCTGTTACAGCACAGATGGCCGTTTTGTGTGTCAGGAATAAGCTGATGATGTACACGATCCATTCAGACACAGCGACAAAAAGGTGTAATTTAGAGCTGCCAATGACATTAAGGAGGGTAAGAATGGGTGCAGAGAAAGGCCTTCCCACAATGCTCCCTTTGTTACTCTATAGCGGCAAGTCCACCAAGGAAAGCCTTTGTTCCCTTGCAAAACCTGGAAAAATAGCTCTCAACCAATGGGAGGCAAAGGGAGCCCACGTTGACGGCCAATCAAAAAGCAGGAAACGGTTGTTCTGACTGTGAACTTCCCCTGAAGCTATTTCAGCCCTCTGCCTTTGTTGCTCTGCTGTCCTCCCCATGTCTCCTGCCCTTCCTCTTTCCCACCCGGCACTGACACTCCATAAACAATCTGCACAGGAACTGATTGCGCTTCACTGATAGTTTCAGTGGACGCCATTGGCCAGAGTGCCCAAGCAGAGGAGCACGCAGAGAAAATTAATTCATACCAAGTCAATAGCAAGTGGGTTCACAGTATCTCAGTTCGCCTAGCAACAGCACTCTCTCCGACTGCACTGCAGCGGGTTGTAGCCCCCCCACACACACCCACACACAGACAAACAGAGGAAAAGGCAACGGACCAGCATAACCCGCCGAGTCGCCAATTACAGAGCGTAGTAAGGCTGTTCTGCAGGCTATAACGGGAGCCTAATTATCCCTGTTAGAGGAACAATCTGTTATTAAGCCAAGGAGCCGAGCAGACGCCCGTGTGCCATTTAACCCTGTATATTCTCTCATCCCTCCTGTGCTGTCAGACTGTTTCTACGTATATATACACACAAGTGTTTATATCTGAACAATATGGGAATGTTTCATTCTGGTCTTTTGTAGGAAGTCCAATTTGGACTTGTCTGAGAGTTTCCTTCTAGCCATTCCGTTTTTGTTGTTTCAGACAAGTAGGTTGTCCACAAATTGAAGTGTATGACACCCCTCCCCCCTCAACAACTTACTGCTACATCTACATTAGTGCGTCTGCGTTTCCAACCGAAGGTGTTAATGATCGGTTGTCCTGATCGTCCATTCTGCTCCGGCGAACTCGAAGTATGAAGTCATCTCTTTCCCGAAACGCTGGGGTCCCCGGGCGTTTGGAGACGCTTCGACAACGGACATGTACGGACTATGTAGGGTCGTCCTCGGTTCCAACCAATGAGTGACTGGCACTTATCAGTCAGACTGTCCTTCCCTGACTCGACAAGCCGCTGTGACGCAAGGCAAGTCCGGACGTAAACAAACACCATGCTGACAGCAGTGTTAGGATGAAACGCAGGCAGCGGTGTGTTTGTCGTTTGGTTAATAATGTACGGTGAGACGATAAGTGTGTGTGTGTTTTCACTGAAACCGGAATTTCTGATTCTCAAATGTCCATTGAAGGCACCGCGCACGTCTTTTTGAGAACTGCTCACAGAGCAACTGCTCAAACAGCCCCCACGTGGGCCGCTAACCAATCAGGTGCAACAATGATGTGTTTTGCGGTTGGCTTGCACTGCGACCTGTAGAGCCCCGTCAATCATCTTTTGGGTCCCTTTTTCCCCCAGTGACCCGCACTACCGTGGCGATCGACCGGGCGATCGCATCGACGTATTGGGCACCCCTGCTTAGCATGTGCCATTGTGTACGCTGACCTGCGCATGCACAGTGCACGGTACGTGCATCTTGGGTAAACTAGTATCGATGCCGGTCAGTACGGACGGTAATAAATAATCACCTTCTGTTTACCTCCAGATTCGTTTCGGACTAATGTAGATGTAGCCTAAATCGTTTCAATCAAGCAGGTTTGCAGGTTTGGCACACCCTCTAGAAAGACTCCGAGCAGCAGCTTTACATAATTTTAATCAGGGAGGTTGTCAGTCATGGTCTAGTGCTACCACTGTGAGACCTTATTTTACTTATCTCGCATAACTCTATAATACTTATTCCTATTAACTGAACTACATTTATTTGAAAGACTTCATGAATCACAGGATTGTTTTCCAGACACACAGCAGAGAATAAATGGAGAGGAAGGTAAAGAAAACGTAGAGGTGTGTCAAGAGATACCAACCCCTTGAAGCCGAACGTCATATCCGCACTGTGTGTTGAGGACGTCCTCCTGTAAGGGACGGCACAAAAATGTGAAATCATATCTCAAAGAGTTTGTCGTCACCATTTCGCCTACTGGCCGTAGTGTTATACAGATGTTCACCGAGTCTTAGAAAGACTGAACGATGGGAAACCAACCATCACCAAAAATAAGTATCCAATGTGTTGGAGTGAAACTACCCTAAATGTTTTATTACACAAGTGACATTAGAGTATGATAAGCGCTGAGGCTGCACAATAATGGCTAAAGTAATAGTCCCAATGATTTTGAAATTTGACATTTTGATCGCAATTCTGTCTCGATGAGTTTTACTTTTTGAATCTTACAACATTTGGACTATTTTCAACTACAGCAGACATTCTACATCAATAAAAAATATGTTAGAAGGCTATGCCGCTATTTGATGATTATTCATTACCCAACTACAATCATGATATGATTATGTGTGATTAATTATAGAGCTGCAATATGCATCTCTACATACTGAGTGCGTTGACACTTACAGCAGGGTCTTTCACACAGCAGGAGAAGGGCACTCCACAGCGCTCTCTACTGGGGTTCAGATCCGTGCAGTTGAAGTAAATGTTCAGGTTCCAGTCATTGGGCCCATGAGCTCCACAGCATGACCACTGTGACAGCAACA
Source organism: Cetomimus sp. NI1144 (assembly GCA_900660305.1). Classification (NCBI taxonomy): domain Eukaryota; kingdom Metazoa; phylum Chordata; class Actinopteri; order Beryciformes; family Cetomimidae; genus Cetomimus; species Cetomimus sp. NI1144. Next base: position 1,890 of record CABFOT010115941.1, on the reverse strand, counting down.
ACACGCAGGGATTAACAACTTACTCTGGCTAATGGAAAGAGACATTTTCTCTGATCGGGTCTTCAGACAGCTCTTAAGGGTAATTTATGCTTCTTGGTTGAAGCTACGTTGTACGCAGTTAGTCTTTGTGGTGCCAGTGTAGCCCGCTGTGGCTGCTACCATAACTTAGGTGCGCACTTCTTTAAGAATATGAGCGATGCAAGACTGCAAGAACTGTGATTGATCACTTAATATTTCCTCCCACCTGTACCCGGTTGATATCTGATGATAATGATGACAATGTATCAGATGAAAGATAGACAAGCTTAGCAGGTTTGCAAATACTTTCATTTGTACGACACCTCATCTCAGAATTATACAGATTACCAGATGTCACTGAATTCATGGAGCAAAATAACCCAGATCGCAAGGTTCAGAGAATGTAACCACTACTACCTCTGTGCTAACAAAACATACCACTGGCATCTAGCATTTCGGTGGTCTACCCCTGACTCACCGACGCAGAACTATAAATGCTCGCACCATCATAGACACCTATGGCGTATTTATGCCATAGCTTCATTATAGAAGTATAATTTGGCCTTTACAAATGCTTAGACAGCAGATCAAACTTCCAATTACATCATGTTCATTTACACACTGCCAGAGTCAAACCACTACTTAAGAAACCCTCGACCCTGCTGCCATCGATTACACTTGTATCTTTTCTCTCCTTTCTATCCAAAACCCTTGAGCGAGCAGTTTCCAACCAGCTCTCCCTCTACCTCTCTCAAAATAACCTCCTGGACCCCCTTTAATCTGGCATCAAGGCTCCCCACTCGACTGAGACACCTCTCCTTGCTGTCACGGAGGCTCTCCACACTGCCAAGGCTTCATCCCTCTCCTCTGATCAGATTTTTCTTGACTTCTGCTGCTTTCTTGACTTCTGCTGCTTTCGACAGTTGATCCCCAAATCCTTCTCTCTATCCTCTCTGGACTCGGCTTTAAAGGATCTGCACACTCCTGGTTTGCATCCTACCTGAATGGCCGCTCATACTAGGGTGCCTGGAGATGATCCCTCTCTAGACAATGCTGTCTCAACGATGGCGTACCCCAGGACTCGATCCTAGGTCTTTTTCTGCTCTCCCTGTACTCTAAATCCTTTTGTCACATGATCCCCTTTCATGGTTTCTCCTATCACTGCTATGCCGATGACACTCAACTCTAAAAAATAAAAAATAAATCTTTTTTTTAATCTAGAAAGTGAATTTGTCTGACATTACTTCCGCAGAGAAGTATAAACTGTTCAAAGGAACTGAAGTTTTGAGTGGTGACACACTGATTGTAGTTCAGTGCCGCACTCACATATTCCTGGGCAAAGTCAATGAGGTTCTGCAGGTCAATGTCATCGCGGTAGGCCTTGACATTATTGTTGATGAAGAAGTTGAGCTGGTCTTTGATCCAGTCCTTAAAGACGAAGGCAAGGATCCCGGCAGTCAGCTCCAGGAAGAAGATCAAGCCCAGGAACACAGAGAACTGGAAAGTACATGGCCACAAGTGTAAAAAAGTGCCCACACACAAAAAACAACAATGAGTCCATCATTTCAAACCAATAAAATCCATTCTGTGTAGGATCAGGATGAAACACCCCTAATAATGTTACTTCTGCCTTTGGTTGTGAAGCAACAAAGAGGAGAAGAGCTGTGATGTATCTTCTGTGTGTAGTTTTATTTGTAGGCCCTGTCCTGCTAGGCTAAATGTGATTGTGGTAATGAGACAACAATCCCAGAGGTACCATTATATCATCCCTTTACAGTAAATGCAGGAGGAAACAGAGGATAATGATAAATGCATGGGGTCATAAAGAATTGCCCAATCCCAAAAGTCACTTCAGTTCCCCACTCTGGAGCA